>BOSO01008832.1:0-26873 GCA_018403395.1 Gorsachius goisagi | reverse complement strand
GGGGTGATTAGTCACTCTTGATTGTGTCCAGATCCCAGATTCATTCAGGACCCAGATGGGATCAGACCCTGCTCTCTTGTTTCTCCTCTCACCTCTAACACGCCTGGTGCATGCAGGCTGAAAGAGTCTCACGTTGGAGTTTTCCTCTGGTTTTGGTATCGTGGTGCACCTAGTTGGATCGGGAACAATGTGGTAGAATTAATTAACAATCCCCCTTGAAGAAAGGGGATTAAGAAAAATATAAAGACACCAGCTAAAGAATACTTATTGCAAGTCAATACTTCTCTAACAGATCTCTTTCTGTGCAGAGTGACCCCAGTGTGGACTCCTTGCTAGCTCTCCCTCAGCGGTGTTTCTGGCCTGGACTTTGGTAACCCAGCCTTCATGAACAGCTTTTCCTGCTTGTATTCCCTTTGTAGACTCCGTGACTTCTTTTATACTTCTTTGCCTATTTATACAGACCCTTGGGTATACAAAATACAAGTAATTTAATAGACAGTGGTTAGGCTCCTAACCTTAGAGGATCTATCACAGCCACACAAGAAGATCCATTCCTCATGTTATTCACCCCAAGGAGAAAAGATCCACAAGTACTCCCAGACCGCTCCCTCGTCTGATAAAATGGTTCTGTCTCAGACATGATTTTGCATTTTGGCTTATAAAGCATGCTCCAGATGGGAAAGCATCGTGAAATTGGCCTGCTTAGAATAATGATAGTGATAATGAGACCTTGACTTAGCTGGAGGAGAATGCCCCCGTGCAAAGATGTCAGAGAAACAAGCAATGAGCTCTTGGAACAATTTTATGTTATATACACACACACGATGACCTTTAAAGACTTTGCCCACCAGGGGGAAGTTATGTAGCTAAGCAAGCAGGGAAAACATATGAACCTGAAGAATTATTTCCTCTGGAAATACCTAATATATTACTGCAAAATAGACCCTCCACGTTTCAGAACATTATTCTGACCAGGTTCAGAGTTTCTAGCTAAGTTAAAAAACAACTTGCCATATATTAAAACAAAATGTGAGACAGATCTCCATCAGGAAAAGAGTGGTGTAATTGTGCGGGCAAAACTGAGTCTGCTTTGAAGATGATAAAACTGACTGAAGCACAGAGTGGTTTGACAAGCCTTACACAGCCCTCTGTCCAAGTATAAGACCTAGGCTCAAACTTGAAAGAAGAAAAATGGGTTACGGACAGAGGGTTTTTTTCTGCCAAGTCTGTGTGTTAGCCCACTACACTTGCAATCTCTCTTCCTATTTGGGTGCAGAAATAGCATTTTTTTTTCTGTCTTGGTAAGGATTTCTACCATAAAGCAAAGGACTGGTTTTAAACTAAAACAGGGTAGGTTTAGACTACATATAAGCAAGAAATTCTTTACAATGAGGGTGGTAAAACACTGGAACAGGTTGTCCAGAGAGGCAGTGGAGGTCCCATCCCTGGGAACATTCAAGGCCAGGTTGGATGGGGCTGTGAGCAACCTGATCTGGTTCAAGGTGTCCCTGCTCCTGCAGGGGAGTTGGACTAGATAACCTCTAGGGGTCCCTTCCAAACCAAACATTCTATGATTCTGTGACAAATGCTTATTAGCGCAAATTCAGCGGATGAGCTGCAAAGAGGCAAAGTCTTTCAAGAGCGAAATCCCACTGAGTAAGGCTCTGTCTCACCAAACTTTATACATTGACAGTGCAGACATCTGCATTTGAACTAATCACTGAAAGTAATGATTAGTAAGCAGTGTCACTCTTACAATTCTTTGACCTATTTTAAATGTCTGCTTCAGCATGACTGAACTGATCCCCAAAAACTTGTTTCTTTCTGTCAGCTCCAAAGGTGCTTATAAGAGTACATGCTGTGATAGAGCTGTGAAGCTTTACAACCTTGTTGCGACGCGTACCCATCATAGACAGCTCAAGGTCAGGATTTTCCCAGACTGCCTGTAGGTTTCTTTTATTTGGGTGGTTTGAATGTCCATGTTCTTCACTAATGCGCATTTACATTCTGCATCTGGGTGCAAGAGATCATTTTGTTCCCATAAAAATCTAATCCGCCCGAACACTGTTGTGTATGTTAAATATGAAAATAGGTTATTATGAAGCTGTGAGGAATATTTTTGCATCTAAAATATAATTAGATCAGTAAAAGGATGTAAGTGGTGTAAGAACTATCAGAAAATGTTAAAGTAAGAGAAGATATGTTTGGATGTTCTGGAGAAGAAGAGGAAAGAATAGGTTCTTGCATTACCAGAAAACAAAATAATTCTAAGCATGAAATATCAGAGAGGCACATGCAGATATCACACTGATGTAGATAGAGACTTGAGAGCGATCAGAAGTAGAACTGTAAGTGGGATCTCTGTTGATAGCTGTGATCAAATCTGGGCAGTATGTCTGGGCAAAGCAGCACCATACAAGAAGCTAAGTCTGCAGTAGCTGGCTCAGCCAAACAAGGAGGAAAGGTAAGGTAAAGAGAAAAAGCAATCAGAGGTAGAAGAAATCAGACTAAAATAGATTTTCTAGGAAAAATCTTTAGAATAGTTGCAAATGTTTGTAATATGCATTTTTAATTTGAGGGTATAGTTGCTGGGTGACTTTACAGGCTGATCACATTGCCCTTTCCGTAGCAGGATGTTTTGTCTCCCTCTGATGTCAGGTTATATGTATACATGAGTTTGTGACGGACATGCTCCCAGCATGGAGAACTTCTTCCATTCTCTCATGAAATAGCATTTCATGATTTCACATCCCGAGTTCTCTGCTTGCAGATAACTCAGCTAGATGAGTCACAATTATGCAAAGATATTGAACCTGCTGCCTACAACTTTTATTTGTACACCAGGCATCATTTCAGCTTTATTGCTCCCATTTGCTTTCTATCTCTAATAACAGACCTGCCTACAAAACCCACAGAATCCTTTAAAACACACGGTTCATTAGTTCTGTTTTGAAAAGCATTGTAAACACTGAAAATACATCTCAGACATAGATGTCTGGAATTGATAATGAAATTATGGTTCATTCTAGGGCAGGGGGAATCATAAAACAGATATTAATGTGGAATTTGGGTCCCTGGATCCTGCAATATTAGGAAAACTCTCGGAAAATGTGCCATTCATTAGATGTGGCTTCCGTTTTACTTTCTCTGTAGAAGACTCTTAGAAGCGATACTGTTTATCCCGGTATTAGTATGCTTTTTCCTTGTTTTAGCTTTAAAAGCAATGCAGTTTGTATTGGATTACAACCTCAGAAGAGCAGTACCACTTCAGTGTAACATAAGGAATTAATTTCTATCACTTGCTGCCTAGTCTTCTATAGGTTTCTACATACTACTGTGCTTTTGATGCATATGCTCCTGGCTTGGGATACAAGCAAAGTGTATAACTAATTTAGGCCATGCTGAGTCAACAAACCTAGAGGGAATTCATTCATTACTTAAATATGTAATTTCCAAACTGTTGGTAGTTCATCTGTATAAAATGCAGTCTTTGTCCTTTGTCATTTTGGAGAATGAGTCTAAGACAAAATTAGCTTTAACTGTATTTGCTGTTAGTAAGGGTTTTTCTTTCTAATATTACTGCATAATTAGGAAAAGGTTGTTAACATGACCAAGGAGAAATTTATTTTTAGATACATATGAGCTACAAATATAAGCTATATATATATAAGCTTGCATGCTCATGTGTCTGTCTACCTGTCCAGCTATCTGCACTAATGCCTTTTTAAACCATTAAGCATTTATAATGAAATTTAACAAAGAGATGGAGTTCACAGAGATATTAGATTCCTTCTGATCGCATAAAAACCAGAAGCTGGAGGAAAAGGAGGATATTACTGCCAGCAGTGAGAATAAAGATAAGCTCAGCCTTTATTAGACATCAGAGAATCCAGGTGGGTGTAAAAACCCACCTTCATGAGCTCAGCTGCTCCTCATGTACTCTTCACTGATGTGAGGAAGTATCATTTTAGTCTGACCTTGTTACAGCCAAGTTAATATTCAATGAGGGGAATAAATCTCTGGCTTTAGCTAACTCAGCACTTGTACACCTGCAGAGGCGATGTGCAGAGCCCGCACGCTGCTCGCCCTCAACCAGGACTAAATGGAAGCCCCCCCAGGGTACTGCTGCAGACCTTGGGCTTTCACCCCGGGGAGACTTCCACTCCAGAGGGATGTCAGATGTGACTCGAAGAGGCTGTGGTTTACTGAGGAATTTGTTTAAATTGAAGTATCTGAAAGCAACTTTAAAGCTCTGCTACACACTCTATCATGTTTGGCTACTTACTGCCTTCATATGAATAATCTTAAGTAAACTGACTAAATTAATGTCATTTCAGTACTAAAATGGTGTCAAAAATCTGGCTTGAACACTTTTGAGGCTGCTGGTTGCTTTTCCATATGCCTTTGCAGTGAAGAATACAGACCGTCTATATTTCAGTATGAAGTGTTTAATGCCCCTTTTCACATTAACACATTGATATCTGCTCATGATACAGGGTTGCCACAGAAATAAGTGGCTGGATTTAGTTCTATATTCCCAAATATCTTGTTCCCAACAAGTCAATGTGTCTTACAACAGTCTCAAACCAGCCAAACTGGATGTGTTTGCCTTTCTGGGATGACCAGTAAGGGTCCATGAGGCTGGATTCGCATTAACTTCCCAGGATTGCTCAAATTTTCCTGCAGAGTAACCAGTCTTGCTAAATGGGGAAACAATTATCATAGTTTGATCATTTGGTTATTATCTCACTAACCACCTGTATGGAGTAATTGATTGCAAGGTATGGTACAAATAAATACATCTCATCAGGCTTTCTGGAAAACCAGTATCATTAGAAAAATGAGTTTGATTGTCTCAGCTCACATGGTATTGGTCAGCAGTCTTCTTAGTAAAATAAAGACAACTTGGTAAAAATTGCTATCAATCTATGCCTAGAAAAGACAAATGAATAGTCAGCAGGGAGGGCAAACTGCAAGCACATTTAAGTAATAAAACACAGCAGGACATGCTATTGTTAGGGTAGACACCCTGAAGTCTCGTAATGTGATTATAATGTGGCTTCCTGAAACAAAACAATTATAACTATCTTAGATAAAATATTAGTATCAATATTCTGCAGGGTTAAGTGAAAGCCAGGCAATTAAATTTTTATTTTTCAATCTATACCTACAGTTTTAAAAGACATTTCCAAAGGCAGTTTGTCAAAAACACCTTTGTTCCTGGTAATGGTATTCAATGTGTTACAGGCCTGTTGAAAAATAGAGCTAGTCCCTATGCTTAGCACAGACACAGAGGTCAACGCAACTAAGATCTCATTTCAAAGCGCATCATTAAAAATGTATATGTAAATTCTTTTTTGCTAGGTTAGTTGACTGACAAATTGAATGTTCCTTCATGATGCAGCCATAAAGTTTAAAAAGAGATTGAATGTACTATGTAAGATATTTTGAGCTTGTTTTCAAGATGCAAAAAATCTTACCTGAATATATTAATTTTGTTCCCCAAGGTGCACTTGTGTTCATTCTGTACTGCTAGTGAGGGGGAAAGTGGAAAAAAAAGTACGCATCATTTTCATTCAATGAGCATTTATCTTATGTAGAAATCTAATTTATTATTGTTGAGGCTATAGCATTCACTTGGTACCAACAGTTTAACCTCTTCACAGACGACCTCAGATGGGACAGAGCGTGACCTCAGCAAGTCTGCAGATGACACAAAACTGGGAGGAGTGTCTGACACACCGGATGGTCCGGCTGTCATCCAGTGAGATCTGGACATGCTGGAGAATCAGGCTAACAAGAACCTCATGAAGTTCATCAAGGGGAAGCGCAAAGTCCTGCACATGGGGAGGAACAACCCTTGTGCCAATACATACTGGGACCAGTTGGAAAGCTGCTTGGCAGAGAAGGCCCTGGGGATCCTGGTGGACACCAAGCTAACCATAAGCCAGGACAATGGCGTCCTGGGCTGTATTAGGCAGAGCATTGCCAGCTGGTTGAGAGGTGATCCTCCCCCTCTGCTCAGCACTTGGGAGACACAGCTGGAGAGTTGGGTCCAGTTCTGGTCTCCCCAGTACAAGAAAAGCAAGGACATACCAGAGCAAGTCCAGCAAAGGGCCATGAAGATGATTAAGGGATTGGAGCAAGAAGCCGAGTGAGCTGGGATTGTTCAGACAAAGGTTCTTCTCAGTGGTGCCCAGTGAATGGCCAAGAGTCAACAAGCACAAAGCAAAATACAGGGGATTTTGGTCAAACATAAGAGAAGGTGGTCAAGCACAAGATCAGATTGCCCAGAGAGGTTGTGGAATCTCCATCCCTGAAGATATCCAAAGCCCAGCCTGCTCTGACTGCCCTTGCTCAAGCAGGGGTTGAGCTAGATGGTCTCCAGAGGTGCCTCCAACCTCAGCTCCCCTGTGACTCTGATGTGACAAAGAAAGTTAACATCCTGAGTGTCTCAATTCCAGGTGAGTGGCTGGAAAAATGTTTTGTGTGAAATCTACCTTGGGGCATGGTGTTTCTACTTTTTACTCGTGTCTAATGGCATTACACATAGTCTTTACAATGAAGCAACGACATTGTGACTTATCGAGTCTTCTCAGTTTCCACTGGTAATATGTGTAGGTTTTTTTCATTCCTTCCAGGTTAATTTGGCATATTTAAGATCTTGTCTATTTTGCAAGGCTTCTCTATGGGTGGATATCTGTTACTGAACTTACCATATATTCTTAAAAGAATAACAAAGCCAAACAAAGAATTCAATACCCACAAGCTTTTCCTGGCAATTTTGTTTAAACTTTATCTTAAAATCTCTCACGGAAGCTTTAAAAATACCTCTGTGAATCATTTTTAGTTGAATGTTTACTTTATGTGTTTACATATTTAAACATATTTTCATTAAAGAAACCCAAGATGACTAAACTTTCTGGATCATTTTTTATTAATAAATTTTTAAAGCCCGCATTCCACGAAATTGCTAGGAGCCTTAACTCCTCTATTACCACCAACAGGGACTAACCGAGCATTCATTTTCAAAACCTTACCAGATAAATTAAATTCACACGTGATATTTCAGGTATTAATATCTGCACAAGGATGTTCTTGAAGCTGGCAAGCACACAGCAGCTAAATGAAGCTGGCATGAGTTCAAAATGACCAATGATTTAAAATTTAGAGAAAATAATAAGACAACTTATTTGCAGAGACCATCTATGCTACAGTTTAGATTTTTCACAGCAAGTTACTTATCAACCTAATAGAAATGTTGACATGCCCAAACTTAACTCCTGTATCACCCAGTCACTGCTCTAATCTAATTGATTTGTGGTTGTTCCCTTGGATGAAGATATAAAGTGGATGTGCTTTCCAAAATATCTTCAGTTCTTCTTTAGGACAAAGAGGCTGTCCCAGAGATACCTGTAATTACACGATTCAAACAGATTTTTATTATTTTTGTGGGCCTGTTAAATGACAGGGCATCATATTTTACACCGGCTGAACTGCAGCCCTGTGAATAATGACAGTATTTTCACCTGATAGTACCCTTCCCTGACCTCTGTGGGCAAGAAGGTGTTCCTCCATTTACTCACTTTTTAAGTTAACACTGCAGTAGCAGCAATTCTTATAACTATGTCAGATAATTCTGTTGTCTTGCATTTTTCAATTATCTAAATTAGCACGTAGCATTTGCAGCAATGGCTATGTCATACCGCAGTTTCTCCTCAAGTTCTTGTTTTCCAAACTGCAAAAACCAGTAACAGGTACGAATTTTCTTCCTTTTCATTCAGTTTCATTATGCTGAGAAAACCAATCCATTATATTGCAGGGAGAATGGAAATAAAAACAGAACAAAAGAGTAAATCTAACAATAAATAACTTTACTGAAATATGCATGTTTTTCCCATGGCTAAGATTTGCTCATCAAAGTAAATATGATTTTGGTCATGGTCTGTCAGTCTTTCCTTTATTCAAGCTTTGTTTCACCTGAGGTCTGGGAAGGTAGCTCCTTTTTTTTGTCCTGGGGGAGAAGAGTGGTAGCACTACATTGTTATTCCAATCGCCCAGAGATGTTCCAGCTGTAGGATGTGGCCCTACAGTCCACTTTTTAGCAGATATTGTTAAAACACAGACTTTTAAGATCTATCTTTTCATTAGGAGCTCCTCCAACTTCACTAACCTGGACTGGGAATTAACTGGGAATGTGATGGAGCAGCTCTCTGCACTGATTCTGCACCGCTAATCCTACATGACTATGGTAGGATTCTTCTTCTCTACCCAGGAAGGGTGGGATGGGGAATAGCCAGCGAACCTACAGGGATCGCTCGTGGCAGACGCTAGAGCTAACAAGCTGCTGTTGATGATGCTATCTTTTGGGCCAAGTCCTAGCAGAATATATAATTTCAATATCTGAAAAACCTGTAGAATGGCATAGATGGATTAGAAATTGCTGTGTACGTGTGGCCATGGCAGTAAGGGTCATGTCATGAATTCAGTTTCATGATGGGGACTTACTGCCCAGGTAGCGATGTCTTGCTTATGCATTTGGTTCCTTCTGTCATTTTGGGTTTCCTGAATTAAAGGTATGATTTGAAGCCAAAAGATATTTTATAGTCAGTGTTACTTGCTATAGCAAAAAGATATTTTATAGTCAGTGTTACTTTCTGTAGCAAACATTTATGAAAGTCTGAAACTTGATACACAAATATTTGAACATTTTCCCACATCCGTATGGTGAATCACTTATATAAATACATTCTGCAGTCTTAGCAAGTAAGGATCCATTTCAGTAAATCCCCCTTTTAGAAAAACTCTGTCATTCTCTAATCAACTTTCTCTTTTTAGTTTTCATCCATATGTACATTATGAAGTTCAGTAAATAACAAGTTCAGGAATGTAACTAGAAAAATAGTTTCCAAAATAATTTTAAAACATTCTTAATCAAAACCAAGCAAGAATCATAATCAATTTGTCTTATGGAATTTTTCATTAAACTGATTTTTATTTGTAAAATACATTCTTGTTTGCTTCCCCTTTGAAAATGTTTGAAATGAGATGCTTAAGGGCAATCAATAATTTAAGCTACAAAAAAATGGTTCCACTCATCACTTTGCTAGGAATAAGGTTATTAATTTTTTTTTTTCCAAGCGAAGGTTGTTGAAAGTGATAGGCCTGGACTGAATATGGCCAAGAGATGTTTCAATTTGACAGTATCTATGCTGAGGAGAGGAATCACATTTCAAATGTTTGGGGATCAAAGGAAGTGAATGCAATCACGTAAGCTCCAAAATGGACTGTTATGGCTTGTTTTATTTACGTAAACATTGGTAAAGGAATCAAATACTGCAATTGCAATACCTAATTCAAAGGGCTATCTTGCAGAAATAACAGCAGATTATAGGGATGGCAAAGAATAAAACTCTACACCTGCTCATGTAGTGCTTAGTGGTAGTGAGGGAAGGAAACGAGTAATATTCTAGGCTGAAAAGCAATGCTACAAAGATAGAAGTCATCAGTCTAAAGAAATGTACCTCTCAATTATAATGATCAAGTATGATTTGCTCTGGGAGAGTACAGAGGTTTAATATGATCCCCTTGTCAAAATAATCACAATCTACCATGGCCATTGCTCTTCCATAGTTCCTTAATGACAAGGTGCAGAGATCCAGCCTCTAATTTAGACCTATAGTACTTGTAGAAATGACAGCAAATGGCAGTGGATCTGATTAAATAGATTGGCAGCTGAAGCCCAAGGTTACTGTATTAGTCTGCACCAAAACAGCAACAGGCTGCTCGATGGTGCTAACTCCCTTTGCAACCAGCACGGCATTTCTGTTGGATGCTTACAGCAGTTTCACATCAAAGGGGACAGGAGTCATCATAAACAGGTTAAAAAATACAAACTTGGGGATTTTCTTATTTAACGACAAATTCGAAGCCTTGCAAGAAAAGATGTTTTCTCCCTGCCCTTGAGAGCGATTTTGTTCTCAGCAGTCGCTTTCTGGGTCTCTGGGAACACCATGGAGCACGGGTCACCCGAAAGCGGATGCTCTCTGTGTTGAGTGATGGGACAGACAGTGTCAGCGGAGCCCCAATCTCATGATCATCTCAGTTTCCCCAGCATTCAATTTTAGGTTTTTTGTTTATCTGTTTGCTGCAGTGAAGTTGAATAGCATGGATAACTACACCTAAGTATCGCAACCATCAGTGCTGTCTGCTCTATAGAAATAAAAGCAAATACAGTCTAATTTTGCTGTTATAGCTTGGCAGTGGTACATTTTGTGTTTTCATTGGTGGCAGATTTGTTTTTTAAGCAGAGACAAACATCTATCTCTGTCCTAGTTACAGGAATACCTTCACTTGGTCCATGAATTTCCAGATTCTTTAATCTCTGATGCTTTTTGGATTCAGGTCTGGAAGATTTTTGGTGGCGGCCAATTCATTACTTACATTTGTATCAGAAAGTTGTAAATGGACTGGCACTATTTCAAAGCATACATGGGGCAGGGGGTAAGCTGATCTTGGCTTAGGGCCCCAGATGTACCTACCACAACGGCAAGCTTTCCAGTAACTCACCCTGATCCTCACTACATCACAAATTATCCATCAGCATCTGTAGGAGCCCTTTGACAGTTAAAGGTCTTCAGATTCTGGTCTCGCCAGTGAATCTGTTGCAAGACTGGATGTCCTCAGTGGATTTGTTTTTTCATCAGGGTGGCCTCTCTGACAATTTGGTTCTTGCCTAGATAAGACAGATCTCTATTTCCCTTTTTATTGGTCTCAGCCTGTGGAATAACAAATAGCTGGTTGGGACAGGACAACCAACCTCATGTGTGATAGGATTCCTCTTTACTTCTTTTCTCTATCTACCACACATACAGGAAAAGCACTAAAAATGTACTAACATGTTTATAGGAGAGGGGTGGGACAATATTTCAGCATTACAATAGTCTGTGTCGCTTGGGCAGGAGCAGGAGTGAAGCATTGCCCCGTGCCGTGCAACAGCGACAGGTAGACGGTAGCAAGACACTGTCAGAGAGATTAGGCTCTGGCTCTGACCCCCCTTGATAGTGCTGTAATCTGCTGAGGAATTTTCCCCTGGCATCTAAGCACCAATTTGTTTTAAAATCTATCACTGTCACCAAGAAATTGCAAAGTAGCAACAGCCACCATTACCGCCTGACCCTGCAGTATTTTGTTCTCGCTGCTGGTGGAGGCAGACATCTGACCCACAAAACACACAGCAGCTGGCAAGCAATGGCCTTGCATGCAGAAATACTTCCTTAAAATCCCTATAATATTTCCTACCTTTTATGTTCAGTTTTATTAAACACTTTAACATATTCATAGAGAATGAATGAGCAGGAGGTTGGGCAGTCATTGGCCTGTACCCTAGAAAAATCTAAATTAATTTCTCAAATCCATCCCCTACCTGCCAAAAGCCAGAAGAAATGAGATAACAACAGGTTCCTTAGTTTTCTCCGCTTAACTTGCAAATATTTAGGGTGAGAAACTGTATCCCCAGGCATACGTGCAGTGCTTTTAACTCCTAGAACACCTTTAATTTCCAAAAGCGACAGCACTATGTCTCCTAGGGGACCACAGAAACACTATTTTGAATAGATGCCATCTGTACCGTGGTGCTTTATTTATATTCGTATCCAAACATCTCCATGTGCTTTCAGGTCTTTCTGAAGGCTTGCTATGAAGCCAAAGGCAGGAATCGCAGATGGCTGCGGTGCCCGTCGGCTGCCGAGTCTGCAGATGTACCTGTGGGTACAGGCTTACAAGTGCCTTCAGGACCTGAAGACCAGAGGCAACCATGTAGAAATCCTGCAAAAAAAAGGTTGGTTTGGAGGTTTTCCTGTCGTAATCAAAAGCAAGGAATACAACAATTGTTTTTGTCAACAATAAAACCTTTTTTCTCAAGAGATTTCCAGACTATTTTTGCAGACTCAAGTGTTTGATAGTTCAAATAATGTTTTGATAAACAACAAGGAGGCATTTTCCAGAAGAGACTATAGCCACGCTGACTTTGCTCTGCTGAAGTCAATGAGAGCATCTGCCGTTGACTTACAAGACATCCCTGCCAGGCTGAACATACGCTTTTAAAAACCCTCTTCCTCGCCTTTCCACTGGCTGTCAAAATTCTACCTACCTATTCCACATTCCTGACAGTTTCTGATGTCTAAGAAAAGAAGCCTCAAAAAAACCCCACTTAAAATTATATCTGGGAGCTATACATGTGAACAAAAAGCAACTGATATTTGCTACTATAAATTGAAATACGTGCATTTTTATGGCTTGAGAACCAGCTGAAGACCTCTGATTTTACGACATGCTTACTAGAAAATCAAATTTTATTTCACCTTTATCAATTACTCATTCCCCTTCACATCCAAATCAGTAATTTAACTTAAGTGTTGTAGATTAACTTCATAAAATGCTTCTGAATATGTGTAACTTTCCTGCACTTTGAATATTTTTATTGCCAACAGGAATGCAGTCTCAAGTATTTAACCACTCCAGGAGCAACTTTTGATGGTCATCAATACCAGTACACTTATTAACATTTATATCTTAATAAAATTGGATGCATTAATATTACCTTTAGCGAGAACAATGTGGCCAAGGATAATAACATTTTTCTTCCTTACATGTGGCTTGGGAGAGTCTGTTTAACACTGCTCTGTTTTCTGATCTTTTTTGAAAGCCAAGCTTGCGAAACCATAAGCAATTTTTTAATACTATGGTAAAAAATATTCTATCATTTAATCTCACTGAAAATAACTCAGAAATGGTGACCGAATATTCCTGCTGATATTGCTTCTTGCAAGACTGAGCTGCAGTTAAGTAGAGGGTTATAGTTTTGCAGAGTACCGCAGCGGCAACCCAGCTCACCTCAGCCAAAGGTGTTCACCTGCGAGTCCTCAGTCCTGGTGAAGATACAGGAAAGTTTTTTAGATTTCAAGGCAACACCCACAAAATAAATTCCACACCCTAAAATATGCTTTCTTTATATTACAAATATGTATATTTAGCCTAAATTAAAGGAGATCTATATCAAACTGCAGCATGATAATCATATCCAAACAATTTGTACATGCCCATCCATCCATCATCTATTAACTCATTTTCTTCTCTGCTGTACATCTGTTACCAGTGGCTAAGAGATACAAAATTCCCAGCCATTGCCAAGGATTTCAGGAAGGGTGGTCAGCACATCTGAAACACATTCACCATCTGGTGACTTTTTTCATGTTAAAAAGATAACAGAGGGGGTAATCTGGAATGACTCTATTTAATGTTTGAAATTAAGAAAAATCCATGAAAAATATTTTTTTGCCACAGAAGTTGAAGTAAAAGCATTGACCTGGGAACAAAGCTCTACTGTGAACCTTGCTGTGGGCCATTTTATAGTTTACACTGAGGGCTGATCCTAAAAACATCGGTTTGATGATTCATGTGTACTTGCAAGGTATAAAAAACTCAGAAAAATGATAATGAAAGCAAATATTGGTATATGGCCAAGCTCTTGCCAGATGCCGGAGGCTGGCATTAGTAGTGAGATGTACACTAGACCTTGTCTCCAAGCTCCCATGCCATACATACATGCTACCTTGTCTTTGTTCCTACCCAAATCCATGGTTACTCTGCCCACCACTGAGTAACAAAAATGAACAGCCAAAACCCCTTCAGTGTTTAGTTATGTATAATGTTAGGTTGAAACAAGAAAAAGCAAAGGGCTTTCCCAACTAGTTCCACCAAAAGCAGGAGCTCCACATCTATAAATCTAGGACAGAAACACAAACTCTAGCTCCAGGTCCTTGGAGTTTTATTTGGTCAGTTTAAGAGATGCAGAATCCCTTCTTTCTCCCTCCTGCTTAGACTTTCTCATTTGAGGCAAGGAGGGCTGGCTACTTGGAGCCCATATTTCCTGCATTAGGTGGCCTCAAGTCCACCACCTTCAGCCCCCAGGGCTTGAGAGCCAGCCTGGCTGGGCAGTCCCTGAGCTTGGCAGCCCATCACTCGTTCCCATGCCTCATCTCCGGCTGCATTCATCCACCCTGTTTCATAATACATGGAAGAGACTGAGTTTTTCTCACCCTTATAATGCAATATTGCATTTCTCATTTTGAAAGGTTTTCCCTTAAACCCAGGATTTACAGGATTTTCTAAATTAGCAAGAAGGAGGCAACTGGTTCTGTACATTTTCTGTGAAGCTGAATTTTTAAAGAATCTTCCTCCATATGTCAAAAAGATTCCAGAACAGTCTAACTTAATGCTAGCAATTTCTAATTAATGTGCAGTGGGTTAACTTCAAGTAATTCCTGATCTAATAGTGCCTATGAGCACTGCTGAGAAATTACAGTGGGTTTTTTTCAGCAGAAATGTGAAATAATAGCTGCTCTATAAACCCCCTCATATCCGCAACTTCCCACCTCATTTGTTTAAAACCTGGTAGTTTTATGGCCTGTCTGCATCTCTCCTGAAATGGGACTAATAAGAGGAAAAGACATGACTTGTCCACTGTTTCAGCATAAAAAAACCCCCTCTTATCTCCGCTACAACCATCTACAACCATGACACGCCTTTAAAAGATACAACAGCAAATTAATCAAGAGCAAACACCCATCTCTTCTGCCTAAGGGTTCTGTGTAAAAGGGTAAATAATCAAAAGGAATGCTAGAGCTGATTTATATTTCTTCATGATGATCAAAGGCAAATGGACTCCAATTCAGCAAGGAATATAAATGCTGTGTGAAAACTCACTTTTTCTGCTGCAGATGAAATTGAAAAGCCTTCTCCACTGAGCTACATCTAGTTTAAAATCCATTAGCTAATACTGCATGCCCTAAGGTTAAGAAAGGAGCAAAAATCCAATGGTGGACTAGACATTTCAGACAGGTTTTTATACATCCCCCAAGTTTTATGTATCCTTCTTGCTTTCTAGCTGGAGATTAATAGATTTTGAGATATCTGACTTGTTTAAATAATTGTTGTTATTGCAAAGTTTCTCATGCATAATCAGCTAATGAAGTGTGTTTCTCTATTAAAAATTAAAAAATGAGCACCCAAAAAAACCCAAAAAACCCCAACCCTACCCTAAAATGTGTGGTTCTTTGGTCTCTTGAGTGGTGGGAGAGAAGACAGGAGCCCTCTGCCTCCATGGGGCCCCAGCTGAGCCCCCCATTGCGGCGACTCTGGGATGGACCCACGGGCAGAGCGAGGGGGCCCGTCTCATGTACCCCACCGCAGCACACATGGGATGGTCTCTGCAGTGGGGGATTAGATTGTAGCAGGAGTAGATAATAGCAGGCTAGAAAGCTGAAAGCAAATTATCAGCCAGCATAGCTCCAGAGAAGCCAATGAGTTCTTTTTTAGATCTCAGTGATTTTCATGGGTTTTAGATTTTGGGGGCAGTGGAAGGATGCTACTAAACCTGATGATTAGAGGAAAATAAAACTGGTGAAATGGAAAGGTACATACTCCTCCAGTGCTGGGTGTTGGTTAGTATTAAAACTTTTATTACCAGGAAAACAAAGACAATATATTCCATAAAAGTTTCTACAACTGTTTCAAAAAGTAAAAGAGTATGCCAAATCTGTCACTATTTTACACTTCTGGGCTGTGTGCTGTTAAATTAATTGTACTTTCTGTATTCTTTTCTGCTCTATTTAACCTTAAGCATCCAGAACCCAGAATTTTGTATCAACATTTTTTTCGAGTATCTCGAAGCCCTCTTTTCTTAACAGGCTTTACATCCTGCAGTACCCTGCAGCATCTGGCAAGGCAATGTTCTACTTGAAAATCTTTTTACAGGTTTTGAATAGCATTATTTTTAAATAGTACAAAACTATTTGAAGGAGGATAGAAATCACAGGAATACTTTTATTTAGCTATTAACCTCTTTGGAGAAGGAATTGTTTTTCTCTGAATTTGTACCACCACTAATAAAGGGACTAATTTTGTTTAGAAAGGGGGAGGGGGGTGTGAAGCTGTGTGAACCAACCTGGCTGTTATGTGATTCAAATCTTGATGGTTTTCAGCTATACACTCAAAGTAGTGTAGTTTATAATTAATAGTCTTTTGTCAAGAAGCAAAAATATTGTCATTCTGGAAAAAGAAAATAATCTTTCCTTGATTTCCAAATGGGCACAAACAGGGCACTTTACTAAAAATGCATGGATGTTCACAGAAGGCCAATAGAAAGCATCACATGGATGAAAGTTATCAAGAAAACTAAAGCTGTATGTTCTGTGTGAAAAAATACAGAATGGTATGCATGTCCCCTCCACCTGCAATATCAAGCTAGGGATTTATCTACATAAAAGGTTCAATTAATAGTTTGATGATTAAAATCCCACTATGTTCACTGGACAAGAAATGATCCTGAATAAGGTTAAGAGACCTTCAAAATTAAGGCTTCATAGTCTAAGATGTAATTTTTTTTGTCATAAAACACTCCTCACCCCAAGGCTCTGTTGTCAGTCCATCCCTTTTCAATATGGTGACGTTTTTGGGAGTCACTGCATTGCCCTAGTTCTGCTCCCATCAAAATCAATAGGTAATTCATTTGGAATGGAAGGAGACCAAGGCAAATGCTGGATGCTCCTGAAAAATCTCATCTGTAATGGAGGTTTCCAAGAATTTATCAATGGATAAGAGACTTAATTTGGTTTGAAACCTTCAAGCAAAGCATTATGCAAGTGAAATTAATGTGCACAAGTGTATTACATGTTTAAAATTCCTGCATGCACAGGGAAGTATGGAAACCTTCTGGGTTGGACTAGTGCAGTTTTGAGGTCTAGTGCTCAGCTGCCAATTGCACTGTGCATATTTAATCAAATGCACTATTGTTTAAAGTGCCTCATTTAAATTCTTCAATTAATTAAAAAAATCATAAAAAACCTCTTGTAGAATTATTCTGCCTTTGCCAAGAATAATTAAAACAATTTAGCAGAAAGAACCTACTAATTTTCCGTGCTCAGCATTCTTAATTCACCATAAAGCTGTATATTTCTATATAAAGCAAATCACTGATATATCTACTTTATTTTATTTTTTTGTGGATGAAATCTAGAACACTTTACTCACACCATCTCTGACCTTTCTGGGTTTTTCTTTCATGCTGACTTTTTCTCTGCTTCTTAAGTAGAAGACCGCCAAATTAAAGACCTCACTGTGCTCAATATGTATTTTTTAACAGATCAATTTCTCCATCAGATGTTAATTGATTCACCTTTTCTCTCTTCCATTTGTGCTGCTTTATGAACAATGAAAATTATTAGATGCAGAAAACCACGTTCTTTTAGACAGTGTGCTACTTTAGCAGACAAATATACAGACAAGGTAGGTATTTCATATTGCTGGTCTCACTTTCAAATTGCAAGATATGTTCTAATTTCCAGTGGGAGCTCTGAAAAGCAGATCCATGTTTGTTTGGGATACATTAAGGGTCAAAGGTGGTATCTGGTAATCCCTTGAAGGAGCAATCTCTGCAGAAATGGTGACCGCAAGAGAGGAGCTACTTTACCTTGCTTTTAGTCTGTGCCTTCTAAAGTGATTCTTGACATGTTTGCAACTATATCTTTAAATAATACATAAACTACCAGAAATCAATACGAAGACTCCTATTGATTGCAAGGACCTTATGTCTAATCTGCATCCTGCTTTCTTTCAAATCCCTTTCCACAAACGTGTCCTGACACAAATCTCAGGACCGTGACTTACAGCCAGCAAGGGGGTGCCACATCTTCTACTAAAAATGAAAAATTCCATAGAACTAATAATTCTCTGAGGCTTTTGGACATATTGCCACCCTATCCAAGGCAAAACTGCCTTCACTGGCAATTATTCTGCAATTAGAAAATAAAATAAATCTTTTAAAAAGAATAAGCATATAAAACACATTTTAAAAGCAGATAGAACCGTGCCTGTGTAAAAACCCTTGTTGCTTATAGACAGCTATTTATTGGATACCTAAGATTTAATTTGTTTTTTAAATTTCTTACCTATTTTATCTCAGTTTAGTCAGACATCTTAGGCTTAGCAAATTTTATCAGCCCAACCTTTCAACAATTTACAGAGCGTGCAGTAGGGTCCCTTAGCAAAATTATAAGAAAAAAACCCAACTCATTATTTTGTATCTAGTCAAGTTCTTAAAAAATATTTTTTCTTGGGTTTCCCTTTTTTATCACCCAGTTCTTTTTGGAGTGGACATTTCTACCTACAAACCTTTCAGCTTCCTTGAGATAATTTGGCATCACATATTAGAACTGGAAGACGGAAAAAAGAAAATGGGTCCAAGGGCATCATTTAAGAAAATGTCATGCAATCAAGAATCATCTAGTCCATCTCTCTTCCCTAAGACCCGATCAGCTAAACATCCTGTCTTGTTTATCTAGCTTTTTTGTACAATGTTTAAGACCTATGGCTTCCTCCTGTTTCAGAAAAATTCTGTAATGCCTAAGCAGAAACCCACTCCCTACAATTTAAGCTCATTACTTCTTGTCCTACTCTCTGTGGACGTAGCAAACTGGTCTTTCCCTTCTTTTCAAGAGCATTGAAAAGTAGTAATTCAGGCTGGTTGTGTAATTTTTGTAAACATTTTTTTCCCACTTTAAGAAAGGGTAATGCATGTGATGAATGGATAGTCAGTGGTAGAAAATAAAAGATTTGCACTTAGTGTTTTGCACTTAGTCGTAGCACTGTAAAAACACATACAAAAATTTGGCTGATATATAAAACACTGAGCTGGTGTTGCTACCTTCATCTATGTAAAACATCCTCCATATTTTGTACTACTTGTGAAGCATTGCAAAGAGTTTTTCTATGCATTAACACCACCTTTGTTTTAAACCCTATATTAAGAATTAATTAATTTAAGGAAAAAACAAACTTTTGACTTTATTCTTTATGTGTCATCTCACATTGAGAATATTACAGTTTTCAGGAGCCTTAAGTTACTTACTTATTTTCTTAATTTCCAAAGTCCATCCTAAAGGTTAAGCAAACCTTTAACTTTGACCTGACTGGTCTGTACCAGGTTTCAGATCAGGAGCAGGGATGTCAATAAGCTGCACACTCAGCAAAATGAAGAGGCCATCAGCCTTTTTCTAGAGAAACTACCTACTAAACAGCAGCCACAACAAAGTAACCTAAGGCAGATTTTATGGAGGTATGTTACGAGTGGGAAACATCTCCAGAGACTGAATGCACGTGTTTTATCATTGTACCTGGGAAAATATAACGATCCTGGAGCCTATTTCCTCTTGCTGCAGACAAACACTTTTAGCCCCTGCCACAATACCCCGAGCATTAATCCTTTAATTTATACACTGCTAAAGTATAACCGGCTCGACCCTTCCATCACGAATCCCTCCCTGCCTCAATATATTTCAAGATGCCATGAAATATCTTGTGGTGTTTATTTTTTATTTATGTAGCTTTTGGTAATATCATTTATTGCATGTTTGTGAGAAACAGCCACCTGCTCCCACTGGGGAATAGGCTGATGCGTGGATGACAGATCCTAGAGAAAATCTTGCAGAAGATAAAAGTAGCAATAGCTTCCAATGTATTGCCTGCTACTTCTTGTTCATAATAAGATGCTGTGACTCTGGGGCCAGGACTCAGAAATTCAAGGATAGGAAGCGTAATCTTTTAGCATACAAAACATCAAGTTCTTAAACAGAAAAATTCTGCTTACAAATATTTACATGCTAGGAAAGACGAGTTTGCAGCTAATGTATTGAGGCTAGGAGACTGGGATTTAATTCACCATGCCATAGACTTGCAGTATAGTTTTAAGTAAATCATTTATCTCCCTATGCATAAATTTTACACCTGCAGTGTAGGTGTTAGCAGCCATTCCTTATCCACACCCTCCCTCCCCCCATTTCTGAACATTTTATAGATGCTCTCTTTTACTATGCATTTACACACTGTCACCCCAAGTATTAATCCCTAGGTGTTGTGAATAGCAACATGTAGAAATTTCTACAAATAGCTGTTTTCAAACAAAGCACAGCAATGATGGAGGTCCATTCTCATTAAAGCCATTATACGGTAAAAGTGAACAAAGCCAGACAACATTAAAAATGACCAAAGAGAGGGGTAGATTGTCAAGTATATTCATATCAAGTATCTTAAGATGAATATCTTAGGTGTCCAAGGAGACTGCAGTGTCATCTGGAGGTCTTGCTTGAGCACGTGGAGGACATTCAGATACGCCGAGTAAGGCAGAGCTTGGCTCCAGCAGTGTATTTTTAAGTGCCTAAAACAAGTTAGGAGGTGTGGCGGGGCGGTACAGTTCAGCCAAGGCTTCCTGTAATCTACATAACAATAAAAACTATATACCAGAATTACAAAATTTTAGCGCCTGTCAGCATCTTCTGCAAAAATTGAACTGCAATACGACGACTGAGATTTCTCTTTAGGTAAGCTAATGACACGTGATGAGAATGCTTTCCCTGTGCAGGATCTTGAGGCACGCCGCCCTCACTGGTGAGCTTCAGAAGCCTTCTGCTTTCAGAAAAGTGGTTTCAAACTAATCTGTGGGATACAGAGGAATACCATGACATGGCAACATGGCCAAGGTTGACCAAAGCTCTGGCAGGAAACATTTGCAAAGGCAGTTTGGGCAAAAGGGAAAGTGAGAGCCAGTCCAGGAGGGGAACATTACGCCTGGGAACTTAGGTTGCTCTGCAGAGCTGGGTGGTTTGAACCCAGTGGGTCCCTGAAGGCTGTTAAACCACCAAGAAGCCTTTGCGATGGAGTTGGTGATCTCCAAGCAGTTCCTGCTGCTCTGTGGCCAGAGGAGGTGTCCCTGCGGCCGCCTTCCCGCCCAGCTCCAGCATGCTGGCTCCCGCTCCCAGGGCACCGAGCTGCAGCTGGCTTGTCAAAACAGGTATCCAACTGGGGTAAAAATAGAGGGAAAAGGGGGAGCATGAAAGGTTGCAGTAGACTCACGCAGTTGGAGCCCTTGAAGAAATCAGCTGTGCATATTCATGCTTGGATCAGGGAGTGTTGCGGTGCAATGGTGTTTGTGGTTTTTTTCCCCTGCATGGTTTGAATGCTTACACCCTGCGAGGTTTATTTACTCACGCCCTACATGCTGGTGGTCCCCGGGGAGCTGCCCATGGCAGCAGGCAGCTTGAATTTTGGAGGAAAGCTGGGATATCAACACGTTACACATTCCCCCAGACGCAACCCCGCATGGCAGATTTTTCTCCGAAACCCTAATCTGGATTTGCTCAAGGGCTTTAGCAGAATAGATTCGCCTGGGGAAACATTGTAGGGGGAGGATTTAATCACTTAGCCTTCAAACGAGGCTGCTTTTGTGTTCGGAGAGGGAGATGCATATCTGCACACAGATATACTGCAGGCTTTGCAGAGAGATGTAATCATTATTCTTAACAGGAGAACTGGTAATATAGCTAACAAAAAAGTTTTGTCTGTGGATCAGCTTTACTATCAATGAGGTGAATCTTTGTTAGCTGTATGTGCTATGTTAAATTCCCAAAATGCTTAAAAGGGTTTTTTTTCTTCTTCTTTTTTTTCCTTTTTCTTTTTTTTTATTTGAAAATGGGCCTCTAATACTTGCAAATTCTTAAACATTTATGGATAAACTTATGAATCTGCAAGCACTTGCAGATTTCCCATGAGAGCTTGAATCCCTATATTAAACCTCATCTGGTAACTGCAAGTGTCAAAATTATTTCTACTCTGCTGAATCAGCCTAAGCTTGTCATTGCATCCAAGAGAAGTGGAAAATTAAAGTGAATTTCATTGCTTCATAGCTTGCTACATGAAAAAGCATGTAGAAATGAACAGCCCATACAAAATTAAAATTTTAAATTAGATTAATATATGTTCTCTGGAGAGTTTCCTGTGCCAACAGGCAGGCAGCTACAGTCTTTCTCAGTAACCACTATTATTTATTGATAATTTTTTTTTAAAATACTTTGGAAAGAAAAGAAAAAAAAACCTCTTTTCTCAGGTTGTGATGGCATTTCCAGGACTCCAGTTGAATTTTTTCTTCATGTTTCTAATGAGAAACTGTCACATTCTGCAGGGTGGGAAAGGGGAGATGGTATACCCAGGGCCACAGTGAAAAGAGGATCTTAATCCCTACGGGTACCATGAGATCCAGCTTTCATCCCATCTAAATTTTTGTTAAGTGAATTAGACCTTTTGTCTGTGCACTGCTGTTTTCCACGCAGGGTCATGAGAAACAGTGAAATGTCAGAAAAAGAGTGAAAGATGGGGAAGCTCCTTTTCATGCTACCCTGTAATTATTGGTGACTCCCCTCTCCTGAGTTGGTAAAATGCCTTAAGATCTTCTGTGAGTGAAAGGAAAGATATTAATGTAAATGTAATTCATTCATTCAAAAATACATGCACCAAGAAGTGCACAAAGCTTGAAAGAGTCAAAATATCAAATATTCAATTATTTGTGCTTATGACATTTTGTGTATATGTTAATATTTTATTCCTCATACCATTTTCTTCCCTCCTCTTATCTCTTTTTTCCAGTCTCTCAGATGAATGTGGGTGAAATAAAATGCATTTTAAAGTGTTGTGAAGTTTCCACAATGATCTCTTCCTCTGATGGTCCCTTGGGAGGCTTTTTTTGGTGTTCTCAGTGGTAGGGATAGGAAAGGAAAAAACATTTTTCAGTGTTGTTTTGGAGCTTCTTTTCCCCTCCTGCTCCCTGGAGCCAGCTTGTACTTTGCCCTTTCTTTTCTTTCTCAGTTGGCCTGATTCTTCTGTCATTTATGTTGGTTTTACACCAGTACAAGGAGGCTGAGTTTGCTGTGCTTACTCTGATTTCAGAGTATTTGCTTTATACCCATGGATACGGGAAAAGCTCTGCACTATAAATCAGGGCTTGATTAGATTTAAGTAGATTATTTATGTCAGTCCACACTCTTCTGATGTAGAAAAGATATTAAGCTCTTGTACTAAGAGTACTCTTGTACTTTCAGGGGAAAAAAGTCTTCAATACTCCTTTTTTTATCCTTTATTGTCTGGATATTTGTATGAAAAAATGCTTTGGGGAAGACTCTGACCATTCCATCGTTTCTTTTTGTGTCTCATGTAATAATATCTGTTCTTTCCGTGTTGAGCCCCGATCTCAGAGAGACCCTGAAGGACCGACTGAAGCATCCCGACTCCCCCTGGGGCGGGTTCCCTCTCCACAACATTTCCAACGAGGAATATGCCTGTAAGACCAAACAGCATTGAAGCACTTGTTTTCCTAAGGTAAACTGTTCAGGACTAGCTCCTGCTAGGAATGAATTGTGGTTTGGGTTCTCCGTCAAAATGCCGTCATTAACTTTGACTTGATAATCTGCTCCTACGTATTGTTCCTTCAGCCCTAATAATGAGCACACTTTACAGAGAGGTCTGGTTCCACTAAGCAATCAAAGCTTTTGAACAAACTTTTTGAAAAATGATTGCCTTAATTTATGCTCCTTAGCTACACTGAGGCATCTCATTGAATGGTCTCATTAAAGTCCAAAAGAGGACATTGGTTAGGCAGCATGACACTAAATTAGACCTTTTATTTAGAAATTTGAATGTAGACACAAAGTTCTCACTGGGTGAATCACTTTTCCAAACCCCTGGTTTCACTGGTCCTGGGGGTGATTTGATGCTGGCAATCTGAAGACAAAATTTCTTTCAGTCCTGCTGCACTCTCAATTCCCAGGACTCACCAACTGAGGTTGGAGGGAGGCTTGATATCCAGCCTAATTTTTTGCTCAGGCAAAAAACATTTTTCAATTATTATGAAAGAAAAAGGACAGTCAAGAGACAACATTAAAATGTTTCGAAGACCAATTCATCGTGCTTTATAACTTCTCTCGTTTTAGTGCAGGCACACAGGGATCGTATTTTTACCCATGTGGTTGATAGCCTCCTTCCTTTAAATTGGGCTTTTTTTTGCTTGTCTTGACTGGAAGTTTAGAAGAGAAGACTACATTCCCTTGAAAATGCCATTTAAATATGTAAGAGTTTTATCAGCAGAAAGCCTTCATTATTGGCAACACATGAATATGAGCTACTAAAGAGACTTGGAGAAAATGCAAGCGCGAGAAGGTGAGGATTACCGTTACACTGCCTATCAGTGATGCTTAAAGGGTGGGGAGGCTAGAAGAAATTTAAATAATGTTCTATCTTTGGCAGCATACATGCTGTGTAGGGATGTAGCAAAGGTGTGCAACTTAAAAGCTCTACAAACTGGTTCAAAAATGAAACCACCTTTCCTACTTAGCATTTTATGGCTGCTTCTTTGCACTTCATTTTATAGCCCGGCAAGGTAGATAATTCCTTGGATATTCTCTGTCATCTCATACAAACATTTTCTTTTTCTTTAAACCCATACTCATATAATACTGCTTACTCCCATTTTTGCTTTAGGGTTTTAGAGGTGTTTAGCTTTTACTGTCCTTTCGTAATCAAAAGCATAACCACATCTTATATCATGGTATGTATTGTGTTTGACATGCACCTATTTATTAATCAGATTATAGCATAGCAAAGAGAAAAGTGAGATTTAGGGTGAAGGGACAAGCAGCAGGCAGTGACTTTCTGAATCCTCACTCTGCAAGAGGTAGGATTGCTAAACTGAAAGAGTTAATTTAAACTTTACAGCTGATTTTCCCTTTATGTAAAATAAGGCAATGTAAAGGCAAAACAATTATGCCTACAGACTATGGAGTCTATATATTATTATTATCAATAGTTATGGTGGTGTGGCATTAAACTTGCAAATATCAAATGGGATTTTTCCTAAAGTATAAATAATTAGCATTGCTTTATTTCAACTACAACATCTGTTAGTTCTATTTTGCTAGCATTTTTTCCCTATTTTTTATGCTGCAGAGTCAAGGAAGAGAACAATTTAATGACAGAACATGTTTAATTTCATAACCTGGAGTAATTTCATGAAAAGTAAGAAAAAAAAAAAGAAGGTTGAACATCAGGACAGCAGGTAAAGAAGTGTCATAAAAAAATCCCCCAGGGTCTCTCATCACTTGGGAGTCTTAACACTTGTCTGGAAAATTGACTTCAGTCTCTATTCCAGGAAACAAGCGTGCTGGCTTACACAGGATGGGCTGGAAAAAACTCATCACTTTGTTTTCCTGTTGTTCACTGTGTTGTTCCCTGAGACACGACCATGCAAGTTCCTTCTGTTTGTAACTGAGGCCTAGATAAACAACATGGAAAAATCTCTTTCCTTTTTTACAACCATTATTTCCAGCTCCCATCAAGCTCCTTACAGCTGCTGTGAAGACCCCAAGGCATGAACAAGCTCAAGGGTGGCTTAGAGCCAGCAGAGAGCAGAGAGTGGAGAAATCCTTCCGTCTCAATACCGTGGAGAATATATTCCCTGATGCTCTCTCACTAGAGCCTGCTGAATCCCAGAATTACCAGAATTTGTCTTGAGAATATTTATAAAAAGAAGGTTTGTAACCCCATCTCTGTCTTGGTCAGAGTAAATGATACAACAACAGCTGTTTCTTCCCAATTAGTTGCATTTAATGGTGCCCAGAACGGGATGCAGAGGCAATTCCTTAAAATGAAGATGTCAGAATTAATGGAGTGAACTATAGCAAGGTGTGATTAATTCTTTGGCAAACATTTTTCTTTATTAGGGTGCTAATTACATTGCTTTCTGAATTCTCAGTTAATAAAAATATTAATATTTGATATTTATCTACTGCCAGATACTAATAGCTGGCATGTTAAATAGAACTTTCCTAGAACTGTATTTTATCTGTTTTTATTAGCTCTGAGCTTTGCCACAGTCAGAGTGGGCTCAGACAGGCTTTATGCTGATTTCAGCATTACATGGTGTAATATCTTAACACTACATATTAGTACACCAGGGTGCCAAGAAAATCAGAGCTCGTTATGTTAGGTATGCTCCTACAGAGGAGTGTAGAGCCCTAAAGAGCTACTGGCTAAATTGGAGCCAGACAAAAAATACGAGGGAATGTATAAAAGTCCACATTTTGTGGACTTAATGCAACAAAAAAGTAAGGCAGCAGTAAAGGTAGGAATGAAAATACACACAGCAAGGCTTCATGTTCAAGTCAACTGTCCCATGTCCCAGAGCCACAGCTGCACTCCCTCCAGGGGTGTACCTGCTCTGTTGTGGGCTTATCCATGGCCACAGGCTTTGAGGTGCTCCAGAAGGACCTCATGCACAGCCACAAATGCTTTGAGGTGTACCTGCTGCAGCATGGACTTACCCTTGGGCCACGATCCCTTCAGAGGTGTCCCTGCTGCAGCATAGACATAACCATGGCCACAGATGCTTCAAGAGGTATCTGTTCTGGTGTGGATTTACTCAAGGCCAAGATGCTTCAGGGTGTCCTGCTCCCATGTGGATGCATCCCCAGGTCACAGTCCCTTCAACTTGAGTTCACCCTGGAGTTCCAGCCTGTCCGGTACAGCAGCACAGACACAGCAGCCATACCCTGATCATCTGCCAGCCCAGGCACATGGACATGGCTGTTATCAAAATGTTCTCAGGCACAGCAGAGTGAGATGATCAGCAGCACAGCAAGCAGCAAAAGCAAAAAGCAGCAACTAATGAGCACTGGACTCTAATATACAGTAAGGCAAGCAAGCCCCATGGCAAGCACAGGAGCCTGCTGATTAATAGCTAAACAGCAATAACAGCTATAAATTCGATCTAGCACATTCCAAACAACCCCGTTGTTATCTTGAACCCTTCAAGCCTCATGTTGGTCACCAAAAAGGACTGTCATGGTTTAACCTCAGCCAGCAACTGAGACCCCCAGCCGCTCACTCACTCCCCCTGCTGGGATGGGAGAAAGAATTGGAAGAGTAAAAGTGAGAAA
>BOSO01008831.1:0-10829 GCA_018403395.1 Gorsachius goisagi | reverse complement strand
GGACGCACGGATGGACGCACGGATGGATGCACGGATGGATGGATGGATGGACGCACGGATGGATGCACGGATGGACGCACGGATGGATGGATGGATGCCGGCGGGCCGGCAGATGCTGCCGCAGCTGCCCGCATGCAGGTTTCCTCCCCGCTGTGCCGCACCATTCTGCTGCCAGCGGCTCCCCGGGGACCCCGGCGCCGGGGCGAGCGCCCACCCGACAGTGACGGGGGCAGGAGGTCCCGTGGCCACCAGCAGTGCTTCAGGGACCGCCGGCCAGCGGCACGCTGGTGCCCCTGCTGCAGTGCCCAGCGGCTGCCCCCGCCCCAGGAACGAAGCCGCGGGTCAGACCAGCGCTCAGCCTGACCCCTACAGCCGCCCCCCGTGCCACCCCCCTGCACCCCACAGCCACCCACCCCGCACCCCGCAGGCCTGCCCACCGCCCACCCGCTCCTCCGCCTCCAACACCCCCTGCCCCGACGGCCGGGCTGTGCCGGGAGCACCGCCTGTCCAGGGCACCTTCCCCAGCCTGGGGCGGCCGGCAGCGCCGGGGCATGGGGCCGTGCCCCTCGGGGTGGGGGGACCAAGGGGACCTCACCTGCCCGGCCCCCCTGACCACTGCTGCCCCCTTCAGCTGGAGGAAACTACACACCACCCACCCCAGCAATAAAGTAACCCAAAATCTCATTAACTGGGCATTTATTTTAGTGTGCCACCTAAATCCGGCACCCGCCGCTGCGGTTTGGGACTGGCGGAATTAGCTCAAGGAGAGGAGGGGACACGGGGCTGGGGTCAGCGCCGCCGAGGAGCCCCCCGAGGGGGCCCCGGCGCACGGACGGGAGAGGAGCAGCGCGACCCAGCCCTGGCGAAGGGAAGCAGGGCGCAGCGGCTGGGGCTTCACTCGCTGGCGTGGCCCCGGCCGAACCGCGTGGAGGAGGAAGGGGGATGGCGACAACCCCTGCCCACACCCCGTCACCGGCAGCGGGGTGCGACCGGGGCTGCGGGCACAAGAGCAGCCTCTTGCCACCGGCTTCCCAAAGGCTGCCGGGCGCTGCCCAGGGCTGAGGGGCCATCGGAAACGGAGAAACGGAGCCCGCCGTTCAGCTCCGGCGCGGTTCACGGCTGCAAGCTCTGGTCCCGCTGGAGCTCCACGGGGGCTGCCAAAGCCAGAGCCCGGCCGGGGTCTCTTCCAGGCCACCCCCCCGGCCAGGCCAGGCGGGAGCTGCTCCCCGGCTCCGCAGGCACCTCCGCCTGGGCAATCGCCCGGCAGCGGGACGCCAAGCACGGCTGCCTGCCGGCGCGAGGCCGGGGGGCCCCAGAGCGAAGTGCCCTTCACGCAGAGACCCCTGCACCGAGCTGGGCACCCCCCGGCGCTCGGGGCGCCCACTCGCACCGCAGCAACCTCCACCGGCAGCAGCTCGGCCGCAGCGCCCGCACCTCCTGCAGCGAGCACGCGCCTGCTTGCTCCTGGCCGCCGCGGGTGACGGAAGCACCCCTGGGAAAATGTGACGCTGAGGAAAGCGGGTTTGGCATCCCGGGGGTGAGGGGGGGGCCAGGCTGCAGTGGGTTTTTCATTCGCCTGGGGTTTTTGTGAAAACGCCACTACCCCACAAAAAAATCAAGATGAGAATTTCGCTGACAGACCTGAGCTGGCTTAGAGGCTAGTGACGTCCAAAATACCCCAAAATAGGTAAGAAATGGGAAAAAAAAGAGGAGGAAACAGATGTCAGTAAGATCTTGAGCGCAGGAGGTGTCCAAGGGCGGTATAGGAAGCGAAGCCTCCAGGAAAAGAGTTCCTCAGCGCTGCCAAGGCCAGCGGAAGCGGCTCCGCACGGCGCAGGGTCCGGCGGGACCGACACGGCCAGACCCCGGCAGCGGGGAGCAGAGGCGGCCGGGGGGTCCTCGCTGCGGCCCCGCTGGGGAGCAGCCTGGAACCCTCATAAAGGGTAAACACAAACGCGTGATTTCAAAACCATTAGCAGAAAAAAAATGTAAAAAGGCATTAAACCAATGTAATCGTAAATGAAAAGGCACAAACTCGCCTGTAACGGCCTCAGAAAGAGCAAGTTCAGGGAAAGGACCCCTTCCCCGCTCCTGCTGGTCCTTACTAAACACTGAAATAACGGAGATCTTGAGGAACGGCCGAAAGAGAGTGAAGTTGCCTCCGTACCCAGGGAAGAGCCCCCAGGCTGCCCCAGCGACCTGGGCTGACATCGACCCCCTGCGACGGAGGGGGAAGGACCACATGGAACCAGTTCTTTCCAAAACAGAAACCCAAGCTACGGCTCTGATTTCGTTCTTCCAGGTGTTTGAAGCGTGGCCAACAAAGACAATTCTGTCTGTCCGGTCATCAGGATGTGACTTATGGCCATGTTCCCATCACAAATTAACACTTTGCGACGTCGTTACTGACGAGCGCAGTAAGCACCGTGAGGCTCAATGCGCGGCCCGGGAAAGCAGCCAGGGAGGCTGCAGGCAAGCGGGTGGGAGGGTTCCTGGTGACGCTCCGGAGCCCTCCCAGCGGTGAGGGCAAGCTCCAGACAACTGGGAAAATGCTCTTGCGGCGCCCGTCTCCAAGGCACGCGGGGTGGCAAACGCCAGCAGTGCCGGGACAGCCAGCTCCACCCCGGCCCCTGCAAGGACCATGGAGCACATCATCCTCTGGGGGCCGTTTCCAAACACGAGGAACGAGTGGGTAACCAGGAACCGTCAGCATGGGTTTGCCATGGCAGATCATCCACGATCGCCCCAACTGCCTCACCCAACGGCTGGGCTGAGGAAACGCAGGCTGGACAAGCGGAGGAAGGATGGGCAGAAACCGTCTGCGCCACCGGGCTGAGGACAGCAATCAATGGCTCAATAACCAGCTATCAGCCGGTAACGAGCAGAGCAGCCCCTGGGTCAATACTGGGCCGATATCAGGCCATACCTTCATCGACCACCCGCGTAATGCCAGAGTGCACCCCCGGCAATCAGGACATAACACTAATGCAGGAGGGGGCAGGCGGACGTGCCGAACAACGGAGCTCTGATGCGCAAGTACCACGATGAACTTGGGCTGGGTGATGGGCAACCTCAGTACGGAGGCGTACAGATGTCCTATTTGGGGCAGGACGACTCCCGTGCGGAGGTGCTGGCTGGGAAGCTGCTGGCTGAGAGCAACCTGATGGAGAGGAGCCTGGGGTCAAGGCAGATGTCAGGTTGAGTACAAGCCAACAGCACGTGCTCACAGCCAGGAAGGCAGACTGCACCCCAGGTCATGTCAGGAGAGGCATGGTCAGCGGATTGAGGAAGTCCGTCATGCCTCTCTACTCAACACTGGTGAGGCTGCACCAGTTTGGGGCTCCCCAGTTCAAGAGGGGTCTTAAAAAGCTGGTGAGGGTCTGACAGATGGCTACCAAGCGGCGAGGGGCTTGATCTACCTGGTGACACTGAGGGGATGGGCTTCCTCAGGCTGGCAAAGAAGAGGCAGAGGGGGAATCTAAAAGTGGCCTTCAGCTACAGGAAAGACGCAGTGGAACCCTTCTCAGCACAGCAGACGGCGCAACAAGGGGCGAGAGCCACGTGTCATGGCTTTGGACCACAGAGATTGAGTATTAGAAAAAACTTCCCTGCTGAGGGAGTAGCGCTGGCAGAGACCAGGTATAATTCCCGTTCTGAAGTTTTCTAGACTCAGCCTCAGCAAGCCACGGCCAACCCGACCTAGCGCTGGTGAGTCTGACTTTTGAGTAGGCTGGACTGGAGATTTCCAGAGACCCAAACAACGCCCCGCTGAAGGTTGAACGAATGGGACCCAGACCCGATGCTGTTCGATGCTTTCTCTGTGCGACACCATCACGCAAGTAGAAGTAAGATCAGAGCTGACAAACGTCTGGTTGATGCTGTCACTTGGAGAACTCGGGACTAGGACGTGACCGAGTGATCTGGATCCCTCTGCAAGCTGACAGAATGACAACTAGAAATGAAATGCTAACTACCAGTAGCCAGAGGAATTAGCAACTGGACCACCCGACCCAAGGAAGCCGTGGATGGGGCACTGCTGCAAGGTGCTGCCCAGGGAAGGCATGGAACCCCCAGCCCTGGAGGTTTTCAAGACCTTTTCAGCTGGACAAAGCCCTCCACAACCGCTCGGATGGCAACACCGAGCTCGCCTTGAGCGGGACACGTTGCACTAGAGACCTCCCACGGCCTCTTCCACTGGGGACGGTTCTGCCATTCCCCACCTCTTGATGTTTTCACTCCGACCCACACGTTTGTCCGGGAATGCTTCAGTCAAACAATTTATTAAGGTAAATAGTGGCGTAATAAGGCGAGTTTTATTAGTTCACAGTACGCGGCAAAATGGTGGAACAGACATTCCAGTAACAGATTCTGTGTTTAAGAAACAAAACGCACAAACCCCAGCGGACAGAGCTCAGCACACTTGTAGGCATTTTCTCCTTACAAGAGAAACACCCTTCCGTCTTGCCCCTCCCAGCCCTCACCTCGCACCACCACCATTTCCTCGTGCCCTTCCATCATGAACTCACTGAGCAGCCACGCGACTCAATCCTCTCTCCAACTTTCAAGCCTGGGCTCCCGAGCAGAAGGGGTTGGGCAGATTCTCCCACACCCATTTTTTATCTGCACCAGGCCACGTGCCATCATGTCCTCCAATTCTATCTCAGATTCTCTCCAATTTAATCTTCACATCTTACAACCCACCAAAGCATCCTTCACCAAATCCTCTGAAGAAAGCTGTCGGCAGGAGGCAGAGCAGGAGGAAGACTGTCCACGAGTTCTTATGATGAACCGGAGGAAGGAGAGCAAACTATAAACAAGAGACGGCACCACGGCAGGCGTTACTGAACCCACAGGCAAGGTCTTACGGGAGGCACATCCACGAGGGGGAAAAAAATAAAAAAAAAAAAACCACAAAGCTATGACAGAAAGCTGGCAGGTCCTCAGAACGATGGTGCTCATGGCACAAGCAGGAATTATCCCAGTGTGGTGGAGTAACAGGTATGGTGGGAGCCCAACTGGGCTAATCCCACGAGCTGCTTACTGGTCTCAGGCCCAGGAAGGCTTGGGTGTGGAGAGCACAAATTAGGCCAGATGAACAGGGCTCAACACAAACGAGCGGCATCAGCACCACAGGCTGGACTCAGAACAGCTACGCAAGGAGGAAGAGGCAATAGCAACGAACAGCAAAGACAAGAAGCGATGCCCGTGTAGGCCAGTAGCGGCGTGAGAAAGATGGGTCTGGTACGGAGCGGACAGAAGAGCCATTGCAAAATGGCATTGGGGACAATGCCCCTCGCGCCTTTTTTGCCTAAGTCTTCACTATAATCAGCAAAGAGGTGTCGAGCACAAAAGGCAGTGGCCAAAGAACATACCTAAGCTTCCAGCAACAAAAATGCAACAGCGGGTTTTGATTCATTTGACCCTGGAATGCTTAATTGTCTGGAGCAGCCTCGGAGGAGCTCAAGCCCTGGGAGCGCTCGGCTGACGGGAGGCGACTGCGCTGACGAAGGCAAGAGGAGCGCCCACCTTTAAAAACGAACAGCGAAGCGAAGAACTTGCGGATCCCTCCCACCCCAACGATTTAACAAAGCAACAGCCTGTAAGCCCCTGGAAGACGAGGCAAGCATCAGCACATGCGGATCTGTTAGGAGCAACGGGTGCCCGGCCGGCGCCAGCTCCTTCTGCCGCGGGTAACAGGCCTCCCGCACATCCCGCGTTAGTAATGCTTCTGACGCTGTGTCACGTGCTATTTTCAGAATTAATTTCAGGAGGAATAAGCCTCCTATAGGCTCAGAACAACACCGATTCCCGAGCTACGCTGAGAATGCTTATCCAAGACCACCAGACAAACTGAAATGAGCATCGCCTTGGCCTGGGCAGGGTCTCTCTGTTCACCATTCCTATTAACCTAACCAGACGCTTATTAAAATTGCAGGTGGCACTAAACTGGGAGTGACTGCAAGCGTGAGAACTCCAAATGGCTTTGTCAAATTGGAGAAATTGTCTAAAGAGGCTTCAGTTCCAAAGGGGCGGCTGGGAGGGCCGTTTGCCCAGGAACAGGACAGAGCACAGTTAGACCTCTTCAGAGAAGGATCCGGGGGCCAAAGCGGATCACAAACCAACGGGAGTCGGCAATACCGTACTTCTGAGAAAGGGCAACCACCACGTTGGGCCACGCGAACAGGGACAAGCCCGCAGGAATCCTGCTTTGTGCTGCACCCAGCCCCGGGTACCGCGCTCGAGGGGGACGTGCTCAAGGGGGGAGCGTCCAGAGGAGCACGAAGGTGGACAGAGGACCAGAAGATGGCACAGACAAAGACCTGAAGTTATTAAGCTTGAAGAAGAGGATTCTGCTACAGATTTCAAGCACGGAAAGAGGCTGCTGCAAAAAGGAAGGGAACGATCTGTTCCTTTGGTCTGTGGTAAATGGCTGAAATTGGGAGCAAAAAAGATTCCGGTTAAACTTTCTGAGAAAAAGGACAGTTCAACACTGCAAGAAATGTCACAGAATCCTGGAACGGTTTGGGTTGGAAGGGGCCTTCAAAGATCATCCAGTCCCACCCTCCTGCCATAGGCAGGGCCATCTCTCACTACATCAGGCTGCTCACAGCCCCGTCCAACCTGGCCTCCAACGCTTCTGGGGACGGGGCATCCACAGCCTCTGCGGACTCATGGTAGAACATTTCTTCCTTATGTCCAATCCAAACCTACACCGTAGCTCCTTCCCCTGTCACTACAGGCCCCGATCAAAAGTCTCTCTCCATCTTTCCTATGGGCCCCCTTTAAGTACCAAAAGACCGCAATCAGGTCCCCCCGCAGCCTCCTCTTCTCCAGGCTGAACACCCCCAACTCTCCCAGCCTGGCCTGACAGCAGAGGGGCTCCAGCCCTGGGACCGTCTCCGTGGCCTCCTCTGGACCTGCCCCAACAGGTCCATGTCTGTCCTGCGCTGGGGACCCCACAGCCAGATGCAGGGCTCCAGGGGGGTCTCAGGAGAGCAGAGCAGAGAGGAAGAATCCCCTCCCGCGCCCTGCTGGCCACGCTTCTCTTGATGCAGCCCAGGACACAATTGGCTTTCTGGGCTGCAAGCAGACATTGCTGGCCCATGTCCAGCTCTTCATCTACCAATATCCCCAAGTGCTTCTCCGCAGAGCTGCTCTCAACCCATCCATGCCCCAGCCTGTACTGGTACCGGTGATTGCCCCGACCCAGATGCAGGAACCCTGCACTTGGCCTTGTTGAATTTCACGAGGTTTGCATGGGCCCACTCCTCCAGGCTGTCAGGGTCGCTCTGGATGGCATCCCTTCCCTGAAGCCTATCAACTGCACCGCTTGGCTTGATGCCATCTGCAAACGTGCCGAGGGTGCACTCAATCTATGTCATTAATAAAGATATTGAACAGTACCGGTGCCGGTGCAGACCCCTGAGGGACACCACTCGCTACTGGTTTCCATTTGGGTATTGAGCCGTTGACGGTAACTCTTTGGATGCGGCCATCCAGCCAATTCCTTACCCACCTAATAGTCCATCCATCAAACCCATCTCTCTCCAATCTCTCTCCACTCTCCTGGGAAGGCTTCGGATGTACTGACAGTCTTTTAAAAGCTGGTTAGACAAACACGTCTCAGGAAGGATGGACACCTTGACCCTAGGCTGGAAGGTCACGGCCCCTTCCCACCTCACCGAGGGATGGCACAAGGTCGCCTCGCACGCAGGTTCCGGGCTCTTCTGGACCCTGCCAGCTGCTCCTTCAGGACCCTAACTGGCCACGCCACCTTGTCCTCATTGCTCCCTCCAATTCTTTTCTTTCTTGGTTCTCCTGCTAGTTCTCTACTGCTTCTTTTACCGACCTCAAAAAGATCGTCCTCAGCCCCCACCTTCAGCTTTGCCGGTTTTAGGCATCTCACATGGCTCTGCCCATAGCACCTTCTTCACTCCCTTCATGCTTCTTCTAGCTAGCCTTCTGTCTTAATTTAATGCCATCTCTCAGCTCTCTGTTGATGATTCATAGTTCTGCCTTTCTATTCCTGGACTGTCTCCTGTCCAAAATGAAGTCTCAGCTTATTTTCCCCTCCAGCATTTCAAGTGTGTACCCACAAGGCCAAGCTCAACATGATTAAAGAGAGCTGTTACTAATCCCAGCTTTGTCCCCTCTTCCCCCAAGCCCTTGCTGCTCGATGCCTGGGGACATCACTTAGATCCCGTCCATCGGTGAAGGACACGACTGCGAGGGGGAGCAGAGTTCATGGACCTACCTCTCCTGTCCGTATCCTGGTGGTCCCTGACGCCCCCCGAGCCACACAAGTTACAGCCCCTGACACACAGCCTCTATCACCGGCCACACAGCCGAAGACCCCGGGCTTCCACTCCACATCAATCACTGCTGCACCCTTCCCCCAAAATCGTCTGTAACGCATAAAACCGTGCCTCATCCATATTCAGGCAGAACGCTGCTGCTTGCTGCTGCTAAAATTATTTTCCTAGCCTCTCTTTCTTAAGCAGGCCAACCCCCCCCTTTGAATCCCCGCTCTGGGTCCTCCTCTTCTGTCACGTCAACCGCAAGCTGCTTGTCTTCACCCTCCCAAACTAACAGCCACCCTCCCCTGCTGCCGAAGCGCTGCCTCTCCTCCCTCCCGAAGCGCGACAGCGGCTCCGCTTCCCAGCTGCCACACTCAGGCAAACACCTCTCCATTTTCTCCCATTTGTACTTCATGTTTGAGAAGAGCTCTCTGTAAACAACCTCAAATCCGCTTTATTATCCTCTTCCAACTTGCTCCGTAAGCTCTCCTGTGCCCCCGCGCTCCCCAGCAACGCCAAGGACACCACGGGTTCGGTGACTGCCGCGTTAAGCCCACACCCACAAAGCAGCCCGTGCCGCCCCGCCGTCCCCGTGAGCTCCCCGCTCGCTCGTCGGCATCTGCCTCTCGTTTGCAAACAAACTCCAAGACCTCTGCAGCGGGAGGTTTGCACAGCACCTTCTGCAGGAGGGACCTGCTCAGGAAAGGCTCCGAGGCGTGACTGTAACGAGAAACACAGCAAGAGAAGCAGACGCACGCCGAAGCGTTCCCAAACAGGAGAGCCATCGTGCTTCGGCCCTGCAGCACCCGTCACCCGCCGGGGACAGCACCGGCCTTGGCCAGCAGCACTGCTCCGTTCCAGGATCCGTGCTCCGTTCACCTCCCTTCGCTCCTCCGGAGGCTGGGGAGGGGACGTGCGCTCGCCGGAGGCTGGTCTGGAGCTCAAAGCCTTCTCGCTAAGCACAGGAGTCACCGCTGGGCTAAGCACCAAAAGCTGCCCACGAAACCACGGCAGGAGGCAAGTGAGCAGCACGCAGGGACGCGTGGTGACGAACCCGGAGCCGGTGGCTCCCAACCCTCCAGGGCTACAGCGTCAGCGCGGCAAGACCCAGATTTCGGACAGAGCAGCCAGCGTTAGCTGTAACCAAGGCGCGACGCTCCCCACGGCTGACGGATTTCATCACCACACGGATCACATGGAAGGAACAAGATCCCACACATGACCCCGGGGAAGAGCTTCCCGAGCGACTCAACGCAAGCCAGAGGTTCCAGCGCCAAGACGCAGCCCCACAGCAGCGAGTCGCTGCGGGCAGATGCAAACGTCCCCTTCCCTCCGCGAGGCGCGAGCTGGGTCGCTCTGCCCCGTCTGGGGATCTGTTTTCTTGGGATCTCTAAGAATTGGGGAACAGCAGGGCTCTGCCAGGTGGGGCTGAAACTGGACAGCAGGTCTGGGAGTTACTGGGGCAGCAGAGGCAAGCAGGCGCAGAGCAGGTCTCAACCCATGAGCGTCCTTCCAGCAGGGAAGCTGCCTCGATTTTTTGCCTTCCCGCCTCCCAAGACTCCTTGCTCCCGCTGCAGCGCCTCAGGAAACCCACCCGAACAGGCACAGCCGGCTCCGCGCTGCCGGTGACGCCCAGGGCGCTGCGGGGGGAGCCAGAGGGGGTGAGACCACGGCCACCTTTCTCATCAGGGCACTGCAGGCAGAGATAAAGCGGACATGGTTTGGCCGCGCCGCGCCAACGGGAAGCTCTGACCTGCGGGGAGGCCCGGAGGAGGATTTAAAAAAACCAGACGCCCAAGTAGGAAGGTGGGATCCCGAAGAGAAAAGGACCCCGGCTCAGCGAGGGACGCGGCAGAAGCATGGCGGCGTTACTGAGGTGCTCATCGAGACCCAACGCTCCGGTCAGAGCCACGGCGCCGGGGCAGCTCTCGTATCCCCCAGTCTCTGGTCGTTCGGCTCTCGTCTCGGCCCTTCAGCCGCTGCTGCTGCTTTGGAACCCGGGGCCATTGCCCGCACCCCTCGCGTGCAGCGCCAGCGAGGAGCGTGACTGGGATTTTAGCTCAAGGGCTGCCGCCCCGTTGCCCAGAGGCGCCAGGAGCACCCACTCTCCCCCAGGGTCTTCCTCTGATGCGGGGGGGAAGGTGGGACCCGTTTCACACCAGCCAGCCCATCTGCAAACACAGTTTAAGGTCCAGGTCAGATGTAACTTAAACCTAGTTTGGCCACCCCAACTAGCCAAAGGTCCTACCGGCAGCTTTGAACAGCCAGCCTGGAGGCAAACACCTTGGATCCTCATCTTGGTGAACGGCCAGAGGAGGCGAGAGCCCAACGCTGCCCAAGCCTGGGAGGTCTCTGCACAGAATCATAGAATCATAGAAGGTTTCGGGTTGGAAGGGACCCCCAGAGGTCACCCAGCCCAACCCCCCTGCAGGAGCAGGGACACCTTGAACCACATCAGGTTGCTCACAGCCCCGTCCAACCTGGCCTTGGATGTTCCCAGGGATGGGGCCTCCACCCCCTCTCTGGGCCTCC
>BOSO01008830.1:0-65557 GCA_018403395.1 Gorsachius goisagi | reverse complement strand
TGCTCAGACTACTCAAGGACTTTTTGAGCTTCTCCTGCTTGGCCAGGTGCATAACAGAGCACAGCTAGGACAGCTGACCCAAACTGACCGAAGAACTATTCCATACCATATAACATCATGCTCGGGGGGGGTGGGGGTGGGGGGGTGTTGGTCGGTCGGTCAGTTGCAGGGAGAGTGATTGCTGCTCGGGGACTGATCGCGGCTTGGGGAGCGATCACTGCTCGGGACGGGCTGGGCATCGGTCGGCGGGTGGCGAGCAATTGCGTTGTGCATCGTTCATTTTGTATATTCTGTATATTCTGTTACCATTCTCATTATTACTATTATTATTATTTTCTCTTATTAAACTGTGTTTATCTCAGCCCACGGTTCTAACCTTTTTTTTCCTTCCCAATTCTCTCCCCCATCCCACTAAGGGAGGGGGGAGTGAGCGAGGGGCTGCGTGGTGCTTAGTTGCCAGCCAGGTTAAACCATGACAGCAACGTAGACAACTAGTTTTGAATAAATGCCTAACCTTTAGACAGCTGCAACCAGGTTAGATGAATTCTACCCTCACTATTACAGTACATTTAGTTATACTACCAGAGGGCTCTTTAAAAAAGTCAACTTTAGAATCACTATTAACCTTTAAACCATGACATAAATTACTTTAATAGAGGCGTATTTTTACCTGTCTTTATAGGCCTGCCTATAGATTTCAGAAAAAGCAGCTAACAGAAACACCTGAGTAGCTGCAAATCAATGTTTGGAGCTATGTATTTTTCTAAGCGTTAATTCTGGTCTTCCCACTGACTCTTTGATAGAACTGTCTGGTTTCAGTTATCAACTACTGTTTTCTAAAATAGTAACATATATACTACACCAATGATGTGATTATCTTTATATTAATTTAATACCAACCTGATGGTTTTCTATGAATGTGTGTTTAATAAGAAGCATCAGAATGTAACGACATGAACCGTCATTGCTTTAATTAAAGAACATTGGCTACATAATGCTAGTTAGCTCTTGTTTTTCTCCCCAGTTCTATACAATGGTTAACTAGCTTTAGCGTTCCTAATAGTTAAGAAGCTTGACTTAGGGATTTATGCTGGAACAATTTACAACACTTTATAAGGTGAACAGAAGGAAATTCTGAAGTTTTCTCTTACAACAGAAAGTGGTTTTAAAGCAAGAAAAATTCTTTCTAAAATTAGATACCTCACAGTCAGTTTTAGAGCAGAGGTGTATGTTAAAAAAAAATCCATCCTTACTAATCACAGCAATGAATATCATAATTAGAAGAGTCATAACCAAACATGCTTGTAATTCTTCAGGACTGAGGCACATTTACCAAATGGTAGCACCCAATACTAAAACTCATTCAATCTTTCAACAGAAGTACAAAGTGGGAAGGAAACGCCACCTCAAAAATTCATTAATCATTGTATCGGACATTTGGTAGTGTAGAAGACAGCTCAGATTCTGAATAATACTTCAAAAATATAATGATATCCTTTATTCAGCATGGAAGGATTTGAGGAAAATATTTCAGATAGATTTGAACGTACAGTAGGTGAAAGGGAATTGATCTACTACAGAGGGGTTAAGAGGTGAAAAAGGACAGTGTGAACTAAGGAGGCTTGAGTAGAAGAAATTGGGATTTGCACCAAAAGACTTAAGAGAGCTAGCAACAGAAAAAAAGCTGTCAAACTTTTACGTTTCAAATTGTAGACCAAAGAATTGTAATCCTCCTTAAACCAGGCCAACAGCAAGTGAAATCAGATGGACCTCACAGCCTCCTGACTACATTGTTCAAAGTTTCTAACACAGAAGCTGTCAGTTGACTTCAAAGATGAACATCAAATTATTCATAGGCACACTCTTTGTTATCGTCTCAGAGAGAAAGACATCTAATTGTATGGTCTACAAAAATCTAGAGAGAGGGAAGGAATTCACCCGTAGACTTTCATCTTGTTCTGTTCACTTCAACACAGCTGAATTATGAATCTGAAAATGACTGGCCAAGGAATGTTTTCAAAACAACTGTTATTGCTCATGGTTGTCGGTAGAAGAAGGAACCAAGACAGTACGCCAGTGTTGACATGCTTGTGACTGAAGCAACAGAGTTCATCTCTCTGACACTTCTGACAAAATATGCAAAGCTTATACCAAAAATCAACAAGACAACCAAGGCTGGTTATAGCCATTTAGAAAGAAGAAGGACTTCTTAGAGAAGAGGAAGACTTTTTATTCAGAAATTGAAGTTCCGTGCTTCTGATGATATAGAACTCATATCTCCTGCACTGACGCTTACCACGAAAAAGAAGGAGGATGTTGCCATCAACAAAACAACAGAATGGACATTGCCAAGTTTCATTACATCAGCAGCAGAAGCAGTAAAAGGAATAATAAATTCCTAGATTACACTTACTTCAGTGAAATATATTACACAAAGAACTTCTAACAATTAACCAACAATGGTCTAAAAAGCAAAAAAGGCCAGAAAATGTTTGATCACAAGCTGAAATAACCAGAGAGAGAAAATCAGAGTATTCTGAACTCACTACATTAAATGACATTTCACAGGTTTCGTTCAAAGTCTGCCATAAGCCTATTTATATTATGCAGCAAACTGGAAAGATAACCCGCTTTGGCCAATAAAGAGAGGACTAAATTTCATGACTAGAATTAATACAAGAGAATAGTCATGTATATCATCTGCAATTTTTTAGACTTACATCTGATTTGCTAAAAGTTGCAATGTGTATTTCAATTATACTGAAGGTTAATACAATTGCTGCAAACAGCTAAAAATTGCATCTAAGCGTTATAGCTTTAACTGATCATCTGTACCTTCACAGTTATGTCTTTCAAATTATATTTGTAATGGATATTTGTAGCACTGAATTTATAAGGAAATCAAAATATGTTCATGTCAGAGTCTCAGTCCTTTTTAACAGGGCCCAGACTGGATGTCTGACAAAACTGCGATTCTGCTGAATGTGCTTAAGAAATGGAAGCAATAAACAGATTTCCATAGTGACTGTGTAAGGCAGGTTCCTCACCAGTATTTCCAAAGCTGAAGAAGAACCAGGAATCATTTATTCTAATGCAGCTGGGGTACTTCACTGTCTGACAAGGCTCTGAAATTTAAATTTCTTGGTCATTCTTCAGAAAATTCTGTATTTCAAGCCTGCTATCTATCCAAGTTCATTAAAGGTTTGTAGGGTGTGATGGGAACTAAGAGGCTTTGAAATTCGCACACTGAATTAGATACTTAGGCCTACATATTTAGAAGAGAAAGTTTTGATGCCTATATATGTAGCTCAGACCTGCCTAGCAAAAGAAACATATTGGAGGCAGAATAAGGCATAAATATCTTCTTCACCAGCTGAATCCAGGATCACTAATATAACTGGCCATTTAGTCATCTTAATTAAGATCAAAACTGACATCTTGGACTACTCCAAACCAATAAGACCCCACCAGCTTAAATCACTACACAGGGTAAGTTAACTCTAAAGGTTTTGAAGTGCCCTTTTCATCTCAAAAGGACTGTTTAATGCTAAAAGCTAAGAATAATGTTTTGTTTGTTTAGAGCTGCCAATTTTTGAAAAATTATTCCATTTCAATGTCAAAAATTTCTATTGCAATATTTATTGCCATGCGTATTTTATCACAGCTGGGACATGACCAAAATTTGTAGGTGTCAAATTTCAAAACCTGTAAGTTTACAAATTTAATCTTTTGCAGTTGTTTAAAACTGCTAAGGAATTCTATATGCATTTTTTTATCTATTCCAATACTTTTGAGGCACTATCTTTGTTCAAATTAGCTTGCTATACAGTTAAATTTTAATGATAATATTTGCATTTGTGGGTTTTATTTTTAGTGGAAATAATTTTGCAAAGCATTTTTTGCAGAATTAGAAAGCTGGTAGAGAAATAATATTTAGACAAGCAGGTTACATGATTCAACACCCTACTATCTAAGTTGTGATTAATGGTCCCTATCAAACATTGTGAAAATGTAGGTTTCACCAACAGGGCAACAGAAAAGTAAAAAAAAAAAACCAACAAACAAAAACCAAAAGCCAAAACCAAAACAAACCCAAATCAATAGCTTAATTTAAAGTTAGCAAAATTAAACAAAAATTGAAATTTTTTCTTGATGTTCTAATATATCTTCAAAATTCATATTTTAAAAGAATGAAATCAAGATTTCTGACTTGCCATAATGATGTATATCACAATATATCTTAGATATGAGAACCTGCACAGAAGATCTATTAATTCTCCAACATCTGGTTATGCATTGCCTTTTGCTGTGCTACCTGTCCCCTTTCACTAATATGCCTGCACTATGCATACATCCCTTTGCTCTTCTGTCCTCATTTTTTACAACGTTGCATTTTAACACAATACCGAAAAAATATAAACATTATTTTAACACATGAAAGGCTCCAGCTACACATAAGCAAATGCTCTTACTTCATTTCAGCAATTCTGAGTGTCTGTGCACAGGGCTCTTCTCTCCTACATCTTTTTCATGTGTGCAGTATATATATGATCATTACAGCCATCTGATGCTAAAATTCTATGTTTGGGAACTTTATAAGAGTCCTCTTTTCTAATTATAACTGTTACTTTACATGTCTTTTTATAAGCAGTGGGATTCTGGAGTACCTATAAAGCTGTATGAAATCAAACTCATTGCTCATTACTATACTGACTACATTGCAATTTTATATAAATAGAGTTATCTTACTGATAATTGTTCTCTGCTAGAGTTTTCCTAACCTTTAAACTGAAGAGAAATGAAATCCACATTCATTTGTCTAAATGATGTCATGTGCCAAGTGTAATTACTTCTAGAGCAGGTCATCTATGTCTAGAGAAAGTTTATTTCTTCAAAATGTTGAGATGAAATTACACTGCACCATTGAGCCTGACTTATTAAACAGAAATAGGCCAGAGGACAGATACTTGATGCAAGATATTTCTATATTATGAATGTCAAAGTATGTGACACTGGCAAAACATTGGATGTTCTTCTGCTCTGTAGTCAAAGAGCAAATAAACGTATTGTTAATGGGAGAAAGCAAGCTATACACAATTTTAAATTACTTTGTTGACAGCTTTACCATATAATTATGTAGCCCTAGAAACTGCCAAAAAAGTAATCAAAATATTTACACAGAACTGGAACTGTGGATTACTAGAAAACAAGTTTTATCAGTGAGAACGTGGCTAAAGGATTTTAGAGACCTTTATCTCTCCTCAAGCTGGGTGTCATGCACACCAAGAAGAATGGATCTCAAACTCCAAGAAAACATAGGAAACAATTTTTATTATCATATCTCTATTTTTTAGTAGATATTCTAAGTAAGTCATTCATCTGTTTGCATAGTTGCTAAAGAGTCCCATGCCTTCTCTAACCTGTACGTTTACCAAAATCCACAGGGGAGGATGGAAAATTCCCTATATTTAAACTTAAATAATGCAAGGAAAGTTTATCCATTTTGGTTAGAAAAATATATACAGCATGAATAATAAGATCAAACTGCTGCACAGAAACTGCTCCTGTGGATATCAGTGAGACGTGCAAGTACATAACAGCTGCAGAAATAGATTCCTTCTGCAAATCTGGATAATTTACATCCCGATAATTACTATGACATCTGATTACCTCAGTTTCTAAATTATTTTTATTTCTAAGGATATGATGGACAGTGAAATTCTTCTGTCAGTTTGGTCTATTCATTTTCTCTAAAGAAGATCTGTTTGCAGAGTTCCTGGATGGATGTCAAGTTACCTAATAGCAGTACACCATGGAGTAACGCATTTACCTGTGTCTACCCTGGACGTATGCACTGAGAGTAACTTGGTAGGAACAGGCCAAGGCACATCAGGAACCTCCTGAACTTAACAAAGTTTCTATGGACTTGCTAAATTTCAGCAGATGTCTATTCCATGAACTTGTAAGTTTTTGAACACGTGAGCTTCATTATCCACAACAGGCATAGCTACAAACTGCATTCTGATTAATTTTGAACCTGTTTCCTATGTTCTTGCATTGTTAGAGCCACTGCACAATCCCATCCACGTTTGCTGTGCCACTCGGGACTCGACAGACCTTTCTCATACCATACTCATCTCTTTTTCCATAGTAAAGATTCCTGCCTTATTTCACCATTTGTTATATGGTAGATATTCCATACCTACAGTCATCACTTCTGCCTTTCTCTGAATCGTTCAATCTCAACTGGAATGTCCAAACTCTCTGAGGTATGAGAAGCAGAACTGTATGTTGTATTTGAATACAGGCAAGGGACAGATTTATGCAAGAACAAATGATATTGTTCTGTTTTGAATACTTTTCCAAGTAATTCTTAAAAACACTTTCCTTGTTCAACTGATAATGGAGACTGAATTGTTATTTTAATTAAATTACCTATTATTACACTAAATTCTTAATCCAGACTAATAATGGTCTATTTAGACCTACAACTTCATATGTAAAGCTATTTTTTTTTACACTAATTTACAATTAATTTCATCTGACTTTTGAGTCCAGTCACTGAGTCTGGTAAGGTTTTTGTACCTTTCTAAGACCAACATTCACCTTAAATACTGTGAATAATTTAGTACTATTAACAGGCTTTCTCACCACAATGCTCACCCTCTTTTCCAGCTCATTTGTAATTATGTGGAATGCCATAGTCCCAGCAGAGATCCTTGCACTTTTCTGCTATCTTTAGCCTTTAAGAAAAGTAATAATTTATTCCTAATCTCTGTTTCTTGCCTCTTAACCAATTACTGATCCACCATTTTTGTGTTCCATATTCCACATTCTAAGGAACAATTAGTTTCTTAGAACTAGAAACTAGAAACACTAGAAACTTCTAGTGAAAGACCTTGTCAAAAGTCTTCAGCAACCCAGGCAGGCTCTACCAGGTGCATCATGTTTGTTGATCTCTTCAGTGAGATTCAATAGCTTCACAAGGCATGGCATTGCTATAAAACCATATTAATTTTTCCAAGGTAAATCATACACATTCAAGTGTCCCATAATTCAATAATTCATTTATTGTCATTCCCTAATTTTGACAGTAAGCAACTATGGCTTTTTGGTACATTAAAACCTTTTAAGAAAAATGGTATCCCATTTACAAATCTCTAATCACCAGTTAACAAGAAAGCTTAAAGTGAAAGATTTTGCACTACTGATAGTGCTTAATCTTTTTTGTTCTTAAGCTCCTTAAAACTCAGAGTGGATACAGTATGGTGCTGGTGACTGCTAGATGTTTGTTTGACTGTTTTTCATAATCTCTTTTACAGACACTTTGAGAGAAATCCTCCAATGGGTCCTGCAAATAAAAGTTCTGGCATGAGAACGGCCCCAGTTACTTCTATAGCTAAATTCATCCATGGTGAAGCAAAAGGAGAAGTTAATGGGTAGTTTTGGACTCCCAGTGTTTATCTAAATGAATTTGTGTTTCTATTTTCAAGCAAAATTGCAATTTATTCATTCATAATTTTTAAAACCTATCAACTGGGTAATTTGTAAGCATATCAGTTATCAATTCAGTTATTTTGCAGAAATTACATTTTGCAGTCAAAAACTCCATAATATAGTTAGTAGCCAAGTTGACAAGAAGCCAACAGGAGTCTTTGGAACAGTGGTACTTATTCAGAAGCAGATTAGCTTCAGAAAATTGCCTAAACAACACACCAATGAAGGTACATTTCTACTATCTTTTGATCCAAAAATTAAGGCTAACATGTATTATCATTTTTGTTCCCTGAAAAAAAAAAGTAAAGAAGCAAAGCAAAGTTATTTCATCACCATTTACAAATAACCTGTCTGTTCTTATGAGCTCATAGCAACACTTAAGAGTTTTTCGCCGTGTTAGGCCTTGACTACAATTCTCTATTTAATCCATTTCCTCAACAAACAAGGAAGTCTGACGCAGTTTTAATTAGCTTAGAGATGTTACACTTCAATTTCCCATACGTGCCACTCACCTCTCAACTGTGTCCCTCTTTAAATGTCAATCTTCCTGGGAGAATGGTATGTCTCAGTGCTGTTTGTAGTGCTACTGCCCGCTAAACGGATGCTTGGGAGGTCACAGTTTGGGAATGGAGGACATGGACTCTTACCTGCTGCTTTGGCAACATCTGCAGTTGAAATGTTCTGGACGTTTGAGTGCACTCTGAAGGTCACAGCTGGTCCCAGCACGCTGGAAGAGATTATTAAAAAACGTAAGATTCATAATCAAGAGACATGGCACAATATTGCTTATCAAAATAGGTTTTTAAGGAGAAACTATTAAGACACCATTTAGCCCTCTTCCTTTTGCTTCATTAGCTACATTTGCATACATTTTTGTACCTCTTGTGGTTTCTTGTGTGTATCTTGGGCCTGCCTGAAAGAATTTCAACATTAACTAAACTTCAGAACACTCCTGTAAATACTATTCCTATTATGAAAATGGCAAAATGGAGGCACTGAAATTGTTATTCTCCCAAGTACAGCACAAAACACCACTGGAAATCAGCATCCAAAGAAGATTACAAGTAGTTTCAAATTTTATATGCCTAACATCAATACAAGCTTAGTCCTGTTGTCATGACTGTAAGTCAGAGGGACAATAAAGAAACTCAGAATATTTATCTTGATGATATTCTGCAAGCACGTGTGGGGAAAAGATTTTGGACATATCTGATCCAATGGCCGATTTTGACCAGAAAGATACCACAAATTATTTATCTTTTAACAACAGAGGTAATCACTTCTTTGAGTAATGTATGAAGGGAAATGATTGACGCTGTGGCAACCTTTTGGGGCATGTGTTCCTTTATAGCATTAAAATCTATGAAGCATTTACACAGGAAATTATTGATTATCCAGATGGCAGAATAAAGTATTCGAGGTTTCACAAAAATTTTTCATTGTGCATTTTTAAAGAAAAATAAATCTGTATATGTAATGTTGCATTCATTCTCCACCCATCCCAATAATATCCAACTCACATGCACATCTGATGAAATCAATAAAGAAATTTCACTTCCGATATTCTTAAAACTATTTAAGTACATATATACTGGGGGTTGGGCTAGATGACCTCTAAAGGTCCCTTCCAACACAAAACATTCCATAATTCTATGATATGAAAAACATAACAAAAATACACACACATAAATATAACAAATGTATTTCTGAAGAAAATTTCCAGGTAACAAGAGACTTTAAAAACTATAATGCAACAATTTACAGAGGAGCAGAGCTCAAGGGCTCAGCAAAGATGCAAATTTCCACTATTACAGGAGTTATCTTACATATTACGTAATAGGTGAGTTCCTAAGTTTTTATTATTCGTACAACCGGCGAGAATTATTACATTTCTAGTGCGAATAACAACCCTGCTTAAATGGTGAAGTACTTTGGCTGGAACCATACACGTAACATGCTTTGACCTCCTATAGCTGTGGCTTATAAACGAATGAAGTCTGAAAAATTACCGCATAGAAGGAATAACTTGAAAAATATTTTTGTTGCAGGGCTTGAAAGGAAGTATTAAATTATTCTTTTACTAACATGTTAATATTTTGCGTTCATACAATGGAGAGCATGTTATGAAGTGTGCTTAACTGCATGACATATATCCTAGATAGAAATACCTTTAAACTTTTTCCATTTCAGGAAGAAAAGAACTATTGTTAAGCATAAGACTTTGCTTCGAGGTCACAAAGGGAATCAGAGTAAGACTAAGAAGCATTCTTTCAATCTTTTATTAGCAAACCATGCACTGTGCACATTTTATTCTGGAGTTAACAGGAACTGTCATTAATCAATCATTTTTCCCTAAATACTCTTGGGGGGAGGGCGAGGAGAAAAGAAAACAGATTTTATTGTTAAAGGACACTCCAGATGCCAAGTCATTAATATACAATAAATGTATTTTAATAATGTTAAGTAATTATAAAGCATTTATCAGCATCATTTAACTAATATTTTAGGTTGTAATACACAACTACTGCAAAGTATATTTTATTTAACTGCTATACAAAAATTCAGGCCATTCCCCAATTCTGTCACTAACGGTGAGATAATCAACCATAAAAGGCACCTGGGAGTTTCATGATACCATACACTGAATATAAGTAATCTTGCACTGTCCTTCCTTCTGTGTTGTCAGCCTAATAGAAATGATGATTCCTCTCTGGCTGCTCAGACATTTACATTAGCAGTCTGCTTTAAATAAACGCAGGCAGCAACCCAGTATATAGCTGTCCCATGACAAAGATAGGGTGAAAAAAAAATAACTTTAGATATTCCCCCCAAATTTACACTGCACAGTCCATTATAGCTGAGTACCTGGAAGGAACACAAACTTTCAAGCACAGTGTGGTTACACTTCGGCTTTATTAGCAGAGACATAAAAGGTTTCTCCCCTCCTTCCATTGCCTGAGTTTTTTGCTTCTGTCTCTGGCCCGGAGCTCACTCCCCGCCTCAGCTGTCCTTCTGCCCCCTCGCTGCAGCTACGCACTTCATGGCATCATTAAAATCATGTAGACTAAACCTGGATCATTGGAGTGATCCAGCCCAGGCAGTGAGAGGCAGGGATTTCAGAGGAGTGAAGCCTGGCAGGGACCACCGCGCTATTCTCTAGTGACTCCACCTGGATAATCCAGGAACACAACAGGATCCAAGTCGTGCCCATGTATGCATTGCCACAAGCACTGTCATTCCTCGCTGCTGAAGAGAAAATGTGGGGAAATAAAGAGGAAAAAACAGGGTGGGAAACAAATTCCTTATGCGAGTGGGATGATACTGAGTTAACACCATTCTTTTTCAGGAAAGCAGAAGTCTCAGAATCATGTAAAATACTCACTCTTATATTGCTATCTGGGCTATTTTTCTCTACCGTAGCAGCTGAATGCTTGAATGCAGGGAATCACCTGAGCACCACATAGGCACAGCTTCACTAGGAATATTTACACAGTACAGAAAATAAAGAAGCTCTTGTCGCAACTTTTTTGCACATTGGTATTCTGCTGTTTATTTGAAAGCAAACAAAAGACCTTGAGATTACTTGGTCAAAATTGCATTTCTGCTTGATGTTTTGGGACCTGACTGCTTCAGGAGCTCATAAAATGAGATTTTTCTCATGGGGGGCTTCTGGCAAAAGCACTCAATAAATAAACATTTCAATAACAATAGATGCCCCTTGGGGAATTCCTCACTGTTCATTATGTGTTGGACGAGCACATTTAAACAAAACCAGTAATTATTTGACTGCAAAATATTTTTTAAAAGACTTTCTAACAAGAGGGCAACCAGCCTGAGAAAAGGTTCTAAGATGTGTAAAATGCACCCCTGATACTTCCTAACCAGGAACTTCAAATTAGATAGATGAGACTGCTTTCTCGTGCGGCTGTCAACCCCTCCGATGCCTGGCTAATATTAATGGCAATCGTCTTTACATCACTCCAAATAGAGAGGCTCACTGAAGTGCGCAGGACTGTTTCTGACCTGATGAATTGCAGGCAAACCGTTCCCGCGGAGCAGGGCGGGTGCTGCGCTCGGCGAAGGCAGCCCCCCTGGCTGCCAGGTTGCACCCCGCCAGCGCTCAGCCAGCTGCGTGGGCGAAAGCCGTCGGAAGCATAACCCACAGTGCCCCGGCTGACACGGAACCTACAGCTACGACATGAGTCTGCTGCAACCGAGACTGAAAATGTTGGGTAGCAGCACTTTTAACCTAGAAAGACAATATTTAATATGAGATTTTCTGTCTATTTTTTTCCCCCCAAGCTATATGCTACTATGACGACACCTATGTAAATTTGTAGTTGACTCTTCTGACATAAGTCAACTCACGCCCGCCTAAATAAGAGAAGATTGGGAGGTGTAGAAGGCATCTGGGCTATACTATTATGATTGCACATCATCTTTTTTCTAATACTTTGTTATGATGTCTTTTTGAATAAAGGTAAGCAGGTCTGGCTTCAAGGCTGATAAACAGCGACTTCTCCCCACGCAAAATGTAATGTCTCTTGCAATGACCCGCTAAATTTATTACTTGAAATTTACTGACTAATTACCCCCTCTGTTGGCTGTCACAACTTCTGCTTTTTTTTTCATTTCGATAATGTTGCCTTCAGCCATAATAGGGTTTTTTTTAACAAAGACATTCAAAGCATATTGCAAATTGTCACCCTTATGTGCTGTTGTCTTATATTCTGTTTACTAGAGATGAAATAATTACAGTGTTTATACCAAAATGACTTGAAGGTTGATTGCTGATTTAATAATATCCCCTCCCCTTGGGTTTATATTTCCCATCTGAAGGTGGGAGGGTGCACAACATGCAGAGAAACAAACAATATTCTTTGTGTAAAATAGAAGTATTTCCTTTCATTAATTGTTTTACTAACAACATTATTATATTTTGCCTGTCAACAAATGAATGATCTGAATAAACAGAGCTGGAGCATGATCAATATGGCAAGGTCCATATCACTTTCAAGCCGTAGGTTATAATTATATTTATGAATGACAGGATTTAAATCTCCATAAATTATGTACCAAGCTTTGCATGCCTGTTCTTCTCCCTCATGTGTGTATACTTTAGTATTACAATATCATACAAAAGGTTTACTGTGAAATACAGTCAGTCTATCATACCCCCTAGTGGAAAAGGATTTGAGAAACAAGTGCCAACATGGTTATGTGTATTCTTGAAGATGAAACGTAGAGCTGATGCCAGATGGAAATGAGTTGAGGTTGCACCGCATTTTTAAAGAAAGACAGGCAGAGTGCAATTTCTCAAGATTGGAGGAAGATGAGGAGATTAGGATTGGATATTTCCAACATTAAACATCCTCTTAATGACCCTATTTCGTAAAACAGAGCTTGCCTTAATAAAGCTCAGATTTGAAATTAGAGTCACTACTTGTCTATATGTTCATTTCAAAATCCTTTAATCTCTGGAGGTTAAGAAAAGCAATTAGTAACGCTCCAGAGGATTGTGCAAAGTAAATTTTATAGCAGCGAAGGTAATTGTCTCAGGAAATGTTTGGTGGGCTTGAACTAATGACTTGCAATGTGTATGCATTTCTGTGCTTACTGTGTTTAGGAATTTGAAGCTTAAGTCCATTGTTTATATTGCACTGAAGCCTCCTTTTCACCTTCTCAGTTTTGGAAAAATTAAAATGCTCATACTGCTGTTAATGTGTTAGATATATAATACATATGTATGTAAACATACTTATGTCAAATTAAACTAATGGGAAAAAGCACATGAATGGAAGAGGCATTTTTGTAACACAGAATGTTTACATGACATGATTCACACAGCAAAGCAAAGGCAGAATATTGCAGCTGATCATTGTCATATAAATACATAAATGGATTCAGAAGTGTGCACTGGCTATTCTGTTCTCCTGTTACTCAGACCAGCTGTAAATCCATTGACCACTTGATTCAGGTTTCACCAACATTTCTGATGAGAAATGTTGACCAAAATGTATTTTGTGAAGCATTGCGTCATACTCTATTTATATTATATAAGCAGGTACCTGACGAAACTTTAAAGATTCAGGAAATCTGCGAAGGTTGTATTGTGCACACACAAAATAACTTCCCTGAACTGTTGAGTAGAGAATATTGATCATCACCCAGACTTAGTACTAAAAAGGCACACATCTTTCACTTTTTAATTTCTTTACTGTTCAAAGATTTGCTTCATTTTGCACCCGAAATGAAGAAATGCCAGTGTACAGCTGTATGTATTCTCACATTTCTGTTGATATGTATGTACTTACAGCGAGAGATCAATTAAAAAATCTTTTTGTTTTAGCAAATGGAACCTCTTGAGCCCGTCTCTGGAAACTCTTAATATGCTCCCTAAACTGCTGAATGACACACTGGTCCACAACATGCTGCAATACAGCCAAAAATATATTATTTATTCTTATTTATATACTTTATATACACTAAGCATGAACTGGTTTTTTTTGCAACGTTGTCTAATTGTGGTCCTGTACTAAACATATAGCGAGCACGGAGAGAGAAAGTTAAAGATTTGTTGTACTAAAATCACACCTTCTGTCTGACAATGACCAAGTACTAAAGATGAAAAAGCAAAATCCCTGCTAAGGGAGAGACATTAATTGCAGTGCTCACCACTTAGTGGTTGATTTTCTATCACCACTTGCATTTCATTAGGGAGGTTTACACCATGCAGCTGGGTGAGGTGCAGCAGACAGACCACAAAGATTAGATAGATTGACAGTTTCAGAGTAATCACGTCTTGAAAATGTAACTACACGGAAACAAAACTTAGGTCTGGATTTGATGGCTGCAGCTCAGACTTACCTCTGCAAGCTACATCTGCGTCCTTCATAAATCAGGGAATTATTTGGACACCTTGTACTGCCCTCTTCTCTCCTCCTTGAAATGATCAGTGCTGCGGAGTGACTTCATGGAGCATCATTTCAGGGGGAGAGAAGAGGGGACTACAAGGTGTCCAAATAATGAGATGTATTCTGACTGAGACACTACTGTCATTAGAATAATTTCAAGAGTAAAGTCACAGAAAAGGCATCCCCAGGAAGGGATGCTTTCCAAAAACAGCAGTCCATGTTTGGTGGATCTCTGATACCAACCAGTACTAAATGATGGGCTTCTAATTATTTTACATTAATCATTAATTTTATATTAATAATTTAATCTATATGGATAAACATTGTGCTAAGTACACTGATACTAATTTACAGTGCAAAAGACAATAAAAGAGTATTTTAAAGATTTTACAACTCGCTTCATCTCAAGTGAAGATTATTTTGCTAAGCCTACAATTTAAATGATTTAAAAAACAGACAACGTTCAATTTAGAGATTGATGCTACACTCTGTCCTATTTTTATTCTTCACAAAATGCAACTTCTGATGATTACTCAATATCTATGAATAATTTGCAGAGTTTTAAAATAATTTTTCTATTAATCTGTCACAAGCCGTGAAACTTGACATTTTCACCATGCTGAGTACATGAAAGTTGCCAGCTTTGCCTGCCATGCAAATAAGGTTCTTAATTACAGTATTTAAAAGAACAAACCATACAAGTACTATAATTTTTTACAGCAAAAGAGTGTTTGGACCCTGAGAGAGTGGGAAAACGGTCTCAAAATGCTGCTTAAATGTACAGTTATTTTTCTTTTTCTCCCTAAAGATTAAGCTAAAGGATAAAGAAGTTGTATCATTAAAAAAAAAAAAAAGATAATTGTATTCTATTTATACTTCCATTCTTCTTCTTTATACCTTTTATTAGTCTGCCTGGTACACAAAGAGCAGAGAGTTTTAATTTTCAGCCAGTAAGCATTCAACACATTTTACTGACTTCAGGTCTACTTACCCTCTGCACACCTGTGTTATTAATGGAGTCTGTTGAAATCATGTGTAAAATTTGTCTACTGGGATGATAGTCACCTTATGCTCAGTTTGCACAAGTGACTTTTAATAATTAATGAGGAGCATGACTCGTGTTAGGATTTTTGCAGAGGTAAAGGTTCAGCATGCTCATAGCTTTGATAGGAGCCAGATAGGAGGATTTCTTTAATGAGGATTAGGCAGCACAACCAAAGACCAAAAAAACCCCAAACTTTGCTACAACCTCAATTAAAAAAGCTACAAAACTCTAAGTGCTACAACCAGAGCCCTCCTGCTTGCCCTATTAAGAACCTGTTGGATTCTTTAGGTCTGAGGAGACCAACTAGAAGATTTATTCTTAAGCTTCTGCTGCCAGCTGTGAGGGAGAGACATTTGCTTTGCAAAGGAGGCACTGCAAGTGGAATTTATTGGGCTCTTTCAGTCCCACCTACAGATGTATATTTGCTCCGACTGGAGCTTTATGGCTCCTAAGGAATACAAACCCTTTCACGGCCAGGTCATGGTGCAGCTCATAGGCCTGGATATTCAATATATACTGGCTAGGGTGTAAAATAATGTGCAGAAGAATTATTTCTATTTTTCAGCTGGGTCAGCAGGTCTGTAATATTCGTGCAATCCATCCATCCATCCACCCATCCGTCCATCCAGGCGATAAAGAGAGAAAAAAAAAGTGTGTGTTTGTGCACATAGGAGAATAAGGTAGCCAAGGGCAGGAAGATCAAGAAAGACATAGACATAAGATTAATTTCGTGTAATTCTTAAAGGGGACTATTCTTTTAAACAAACCTCTACATTATATCTTTTCCATTTCTAATAGTAGTTATTCTATTTGTGGACCAAGCTTTAGTTCAAGAGTGAGAATCACAGTTCTCTGTTTCTATTCTCGTATCTGTCACTGAGTTCTGTACTATCTTAGGGAAAATCAAGCAAACTGTCTTGAGTTCCAATTTACCCATCTGTAGAATGGAAACGATTACCTGTTAATAACATGTGAAATGTTGTATAAATTAAATGCAATGGCATATACTCAGTGACTTGCTTGAAACAAAGGAGTATATGCTGTCTACCTTATAATGTTATGAACTTAAATTTTATTAAAAAAGGAATATGAGGTCTTTCTCAGTCACACAGAGGGATGAGTGGTAGAGAAATACAAAGTTAAAAATAGATGAACTTCAGAAGCTCACTTATCTGTAAAAACCTTCTCTTGAGTAGGGACCTATGAGTACGTGGAAATGTATCTATAACACAGGATTTCATTTTGCTTTTGATTACAAAGGGGCAAATTCTCTGATTTAATGAGTTGAAATGTTGTAATGGAAAGACAAACTTCGTACATTTTTATTTATAATAGTCTCCCTAGATTTTTATGGTCTTTCGGTTTTGTCACCTAGAATTCATAAAATGCTGCAGGCCAAAATCCTTCCTGTTATTTTAATGTATTTTTATATTTTTCTAGCAGGAAAGTTACAGTGGAGAAGGCAAAATTATCTTGGTTATATGCACATTTATTAAAGAAAAGCACACAAAATATATTGTACCTCAGGGGAAAAAGCCACAAGACTAATGTGATGCTAGGTTGAGAAATCACTCATTTTTAAGTAAGGGAACGCATAGTTGAAACTTCCACCTTATTTTTGTTTCCTTATCCTCATTCCTTTAAAAATTGATGTATCTTTATATTATAAATTAGTTGTCAAATATGACAATATGTACCAGAAAACACAATGTAATTTCTTATAAAAGCCTGCATGCAATGAGTTACAGCACTACATTTTTCAGACAATTTGTTTTCCAGATTCATTAAATCTGTGGAAGAAGTCAAGTTTGAATAAAAGTGGTTCCATTATTTCTGAGTTATGCTTTTATAACATTTTAAACAAGATTATGCCAAATAGCCTTAGCCTGTTGGTTTGCTATTTAAAATCAAAGAACAGATGACAAATACTGCTCAACCTTTTTGAAAGGTGTATCTTTTTATTGAGACCAAGCATAGCACAGTTCAAATTGAAATAAAAATGTTGCTTAATTTCTGGAAAATAAGTGGAATGGAAATAAAAATTAAAGTTATCGCTGGTTTATACTACAGCACCTTAAAGAGAGCAGGATGGACTACATGTTTTTTCATAAGCACAATATTAGAGAATTCCTCTCAGTAAATCTAAATGGCATAGATGGCAGAATCCAGAACCTGCCAATTTAGAAAAAACTTTTCAAGTATATTAATCCACAGGTGTTCAACATACAACACAAGAAAAGATTAATCACACTGAATCAAGGAGAAAGGAATCATGGAGAATCTGTACAGCAGGGGGAAGTTTACAGTTACAAACCTAACAAGACACTGTGCTACCTGTCCCATTACTGCTCAGTGGTTAAATAGTCCTCCCTCACACTATCCTGCCTCTCAAGCTACAAATAATTTCCTGAGATGTTCACATTCAGAGCATACATATACCACATGTCATAATCCATCAGCATGATGAAGTGAAAATACTAAGTATTGTTCCAGTGTTTAGTTTCTGGATGACTGAATATGATTAACTGGCTGATTGAGTTTTTCAGGTGTTAGAAAAATAACATGACAAACAATGAACAAAACCTATACAGCATGATTAGAACACTACAGCCAATGCACATGTTCATAATAGGTGAGGCTGGGAGCTCCACTCATCGGCCTGCCTGCCCAGCACTTCTGATTTGAACGCATTTAAAGCTTCTCCAAACTTTCACCACTTGGTTTGATTTTCAGACATCTTCCTCAGTTCAAGTTGCTTTCATTGGGATGCTTGGCTGACTTTTCAAATTGTATTTATTCCAGCCCAGTTTCAGCCCTTCCTAAGAACACGGATAAGTTTTGTTTGGTCGTCTAAGGCCTTTTTAGAAAGTGTTTCTAACCCCACTACTTGAAAACAGAGATTTGAAGCACCACAAGAATGTGCTTGTAGCTGTCTCATGATAAGCCTTCCAAATTCAAGCTTTTGTTAGATCACCGTTTACATAAAAATATGTAAAAACCATAGCTGACACTAAGGACATACTATAGTATAACAGGAAAAATCAATCTTGACGTACTTCATATCTAGATATGTAGCCTTTCTTTTCACAGTGTTTTTTCAATAGGATCCCTGACATCCAAGGATGAATGGTTGTCAAGTAGTAGAGAAAACCAGTATTTTCAGGGGTCTCAACTTCATTGTTATCAGACTTCAGAAAGTAAGTTGCAAATAAGGCACAGAACTATAAAGACGTAAAGGTCCTAGCTTTACTTTGAATTCTGCTGGTACCATCCAGTTCTGCCTCAGATTCAGATTCAGACTCAGTTCATTTGAAGCCAAGTAATTTCAGGCATTTTTTTTTTTTTTACAGACACAGTAGCATGGTCTAAACTGAGAGCTGACTTCTAGGACTGCTGAACACTCAGAATGGTAATTGAAGCCAATGGGATCTCTGTCTCAATAAGTGAAGTTCTTTACAGAAGAGGCTGAATAAGCTATATTCTGAGACATCAGACCGGACACCTCATATTAGCAAATGCTTTGATGTTAACCTCTTTGTGCATAACTCTAGCTCTGTATGATCCTTATAATACCTCGTATCTCATGTGAGTTGGGTCTATCAATTCATGTTTGTCAAGAATTTTGATAGTATAGTGAAGAGAATCATAGGAAAACAAAGAAACCAAGAAGAAATGGGTTTTCTGACCTCAAAGCAGGATTTGAATAATGTGCAATAAATAAACCCTGAAACCACACAGTGAACAATGAGAATAAACTGAAACATTGAAGACCTGCTTATTAACTGAACATTTTATTTCCTGAATATGGAATAAGACAGAGGGCTGTAGAAAAATACATAGATGTGATAAAATATTTCAATACTGTATCATAATTAGTCTTTATAAAAAGATTCATATTTTTGGTCAGCTGAACAAAAAAAAAAGAAAAAGAAGCTTGAGTTCAGACCAAAATACCTTTTATGTTTATTCATATCACTAAAATAAAAGCATTTACCTTATAAACCAAACTTATTTAAATTTTGAAACTAGTCATTACTTTGAATTTAAAAATTATAATATTTTATTTTCAAAATGTCAAATCACACTGCTGTGGCTGCTACAAATTTTGAAATGTATTTTTCATACAATAAACTATTCAAGAAAAACACTGAATTAACCTGTAGTCTCAGTGTGGGTAGGGAGAGTGGTCAGGTTAAAACTGAACAACCAACCCAAGGCCTGGGAGTTTGAGCTTTAGACTCTGAAAGATCAGTGATTTGGTCTTTTAACTTAGCTTTGGATGTACAATATAGATTCAACCAACTGTGCATGATCAGGGAATATTGGTTAAGTTTTATGGCTTTGCAATCCAGGACATTATATTAGATAATCAGATTCAGCTTTTTCAACTTGAAAAATCTACTTATATTAGCATTTGAAATTTAGCACGAGTATCCTGTTCATTTGCAACATTATATAGAGAGATTATATGCTTATATGGGCAATTATTGTTACACTTCAAAACAGCAGCAGCAGATAGAGATTAATGTCATTTTATGGAATGAATATAGGCTGCTCTGCGACAGATTTGCCACTGGAAAATTAGATATGGAAATGGGTACGCTTGTTGGTCAAGTTATCAGATTTCCTTAAAGGCCAGTTCTTTGAGTATTGAGTTTAAGTATGTTAGAAAGCAGAAATGACAAATATGCCCATTGAGATGAACGGGTGGTGGAAGCCAAAGCAGTAGAAAAGAATGGGGTAAAAAAGACACACAGAGCAAGAGATCTTCCACAGCAACAGGGGAAAATCATATAAGGCTAAAGAAAGAAATAAGAAGGAAAAGAAAAAATCAGACTACTGCAGCATCTATCAGAAAATGTAATATCCAGCTGAAAATCTCACTCTTAACTGGAGGCTGAGAATGGTAGGATATGCAGTCTGAAATACTATGAAATCAGAATAATCCATTTTTTTCCATAAAAAGGTATTCAGCTGAGCTTAGAGTTGAAAACCGCCCTTAGCAATGTTCTCAGTAAATACCCTAAGTATGAGAACTTTAAATAAAAATTCAGAAATAATTCGTATTCTCATCCGAAACCAAATAAGTCACGTATGTTCTAATTCAATGGCTTTGACTATAGATTCTGAGTGTCCTTTCCACCACCCCCACAGTTTAGCTTACAGATTTTAGTATTTTTATTATATTTGGATGTTTCTTGAAAATCTCTTGTGTTTGTAAATTTGTTCTATAATGTGTGAAGGGCTGTAATTACGTGAAGGTCAATGTTGCAGATTACAGAGTGGTAATTTTTTTTTTTTTTTAAATAAATACAAACCCTCCTAACACTACTACCCATCTGACTTCAATCCATGATACCAGTCCAACAATCAATCACCAGGGGCATTGGACACCCATAATTAGATTATAAAATCATAACTATAGTCATTTTACGTCTGCTTGCATAATTACATCAGCATGCTAATATCCTTTTAATGGTCTCTAATGATGTAATAAGAAATAATGGAATTTATTTGACAGCTACATAACCATTAACAAAACATATTAAGCATAACTATTACTTCCATAAAGATTCAGGCTGTATGCAAAAGTGACAGCTAACATGTTGGATGTTTTCTTCAACGTTAAAATATTTCTAATTATGAATTCCCCAAATCTATTCCCACTCATCTGCTTCACAGGGCGAGGAAAGTTTATGTCAATGCAAACTTGACAACAAACCAACTGTAGAAGTGGACTGAACGCTCTGGGAGCCAAGCCTGAGGCTATACTGTGAATTGCAGGCCATCGGTTAAAGTTGGCAGGATTGTGAAGAAGGAAAGATAAAATAAGTTGATTACTATCATGCATCAACTAATCAAGAACTAACATGGGAATCGGTAGGAATCCACGGCAAAAGCAATTATTCACTTACCAAAATCCAAAACACAGGAAAAAACTAAAAATATATGGAAGAACCAAAGATATTCGGAGCCAAACCTAACTAAAGGTAGTAATGTATTTGTGAAGCTGTCCCTTTAATTTTTTTTTTTTCCAGAGAAGAGGACAAGAAACTCTTAACTGAGAATTTAAAGGACTTTAGAAGAACTCACCACTCACCCTCTCTCCTCAGTTCTTCTTACACTATTCCTATTGAATGCAATGGTTTTGTCTATGCTCTCAAATTAACCCTGTGATTCTCATTAACATGTCTTTACTGTGAAACCTTTGCAATAGTTTAAACCAGTCAGGCCTACACAATTACTTTCTTGCCATTCAGAATTTTTGGAGGGATAAGAGAGAATTGAGAATTTTACAAACTAATACTCAGGTCAGAGTTCAAAGTAGACATTTTAAAAAACTCAATTCCTAAGAAAAAGAGCACTGTTAGTTGCCAGTAACACAAAATAATTTCAATCACCCACGATACTTTAGGTCAAGTAAAAATATGCATTTCCTAAGAGGCCTCATTCTCACACTTTGATATCTAAAAGGTAGATAGGCACTATGAGATCAAGACTTTCCTGAAACTCTTGTCCATGATGCCACCCAGAAGCTAACCAGAGCCTTCAAATTCATACAGTTTTCCAACAATGGCTGTAGTGATGACAAAAGAACAAACCCAAAAAACATTAATTCTTTGCTTGGTGCGGTCTTTTTCTAAAGCCTCTACTACTGCTATATCTACTGGCCAGCTGCACAATTCTTCAGCATTTCATGGGTTTTACCTGAGTCAAAGCATCTCAGAAAATTTATTACGGATGGATTCTTCACTAACTTGAGATTTAGGATAATCTTTCACAGATTTATAGAACTTTTAAAAGGCAAAGACTGTGTTTGTGTTGACATAATACTTGGTCCTGTTTGGAGATACTATCATTCAAAACACACTTTTAAAATACTGACCATACAATACAAGTACTTTCGGTACAGTCATATGACTGCATGTTAATGGACACAAAATAACCAGCTTCTCTAATGTCACACATTAAAAAAAAAAAAAAAAAAAGATTATTCATAGCTAGCTATATCACTGGAGGAATATTTTTCACTAGAGAATGAATCTACAGCCTTCCAATTGCAATGTTGTTGTGATTTATCAAATGATAAAAAATAACCAAAAGGCTTTATGCTAACAATTAGAAAGGTAGGTGAAAGTGCTCTTGTACTGTAAATGAATAAAGTTAATGAAGCAGAACCCGTTGATTCCAGCAGAGAAATCGCTCTGTGGGATTACCCCTTTAAATGTGCAGCAGACTTTATCTGCTAGTATTCAAAGTCAAGGTTGCAAATTCTTTTTACAAGGAAGACCATATAATATTGTCATTTTTTGTAATTTCAAAACTCAGTTTTCATAAAACATACATTTCATAAAACACAAGCAAAAAGACTTTCAGCGACACAAAGAATTGTTCTAGCAAACAAAATATGGGAATATTTCCTTCTAAACAACTAAAGCCAATAAGCCTGTTGTATGTCAGATTTCTAAATAGATTCCTCATAAGAAGCCTTTCTCCCTACATATACAGTGATAGCAGGGGTAGATTTTTCTTCCCAAATAATAATAAACACTTCCACTAAAGATGAAACATCTTCAGACTATGGCTTAAAACACACTATTAAACAATGAATTGCATTCACTGGAACTGAAGGTTAAACAAAAGCTGATGGCAGCACCAACAAGGCTGAGAAAGATGCTGCACTTCAGCAACCTGACTCATGGGCCAAAACAAGCTCTGAAGCATAGTCAGGAACTGGATGCTACCCAGACATCAGTTATTTTCTGTGCTCCAAGATGTAACTTCTTTCCAGCAAGCTGTCAAAAACCTCCCACAGCTGACCCTTTTTTTCCAATAATTTTCTATCAAACTATTTTTATTTTGTGAAGTATAAGATTCCTACAAAAATTATTTCAGAAGATCTCAAATCTAAAAATGTTTACCAGACGCGGCAAACCATAAACTCCTAGTTCAGGAGATTAACATGCAGAGCATTCATCGGTATGAATCATACGAAGAAAAACGGCAGCTCAACACAGCTGAACTCCCCGTGACTTGTTAAATGAGTAGCTGACCTAGTGTGCCACGTACCAGACTCAAAGCCAGGGACCCAAGTTCTTCTGTATCTCTGATGTCATTACCCTCAGAAACGCTGGGTATAAAGACCCTTCACAAGAGTTTCCTTACATAAAACCTGTTAAATAAGGTTGGTAATATTTTTACAGCACTTTGAATGGACTATTTTTCCCTACAGAAGCATAGGAAAATTTCAGTCTTTATAATTTTTTCAAAATAATTTGTTCCTGACTGTGTGTAGGGGACATTATAAAGATCATCACAATATTCTTTTTTGTCTCTCACACGCTTTCGTTAATTTTGGCATTAAAGAATAGATATTTCCTTGTAAGACAAACTATTAAAAAATAATGAGAAATCTCATAAAATAAAAAGGGGCATATTCCATGTACGTACTTGACATCATCGAAGACACTCATCTGCAGCTTCAGGAGATCTGCCACTTCCTTTATTAACTCCAAGCCCTTTTCCACACTCAGGGGGCTGTTGAAAGGGAGCAAGAAAACAGAGCATTACGAAAATGGAACTCATCAATACTTGAGAGGCTAAAAGTCCCAAAAGAGTTATCACCTTGGCCTCTTAGAGTCTGAAAGCCACCACTAACTGTATTCCTGTCACATAGTGATCGTGATATCAAGGGAATTGGGATCAGGTGCTTCTTCAGGCATGATGAATCACCTGAATTTTCCAGCAATAAGGCAAACAATAAGGTGTAAATGGAATTGTTAGGAAGTGTAATGGGCCCATGATGCAGCAACCAGTTCATCTCAGTCCTCAATAAAAAATGTAATAAAGTAAAAGGACAGAAAAAGAGAAAAGGATTGACGAGACAAGGAGGGAAACAAACAATGAAAGTTAAATTGCAGGCTTGGTATCAAATGGACAAGGGAAAAGCATATTTTTAAATTCATTAGTTTTTAAAATGAATCTTTGCCCAGTGAAAGGATACAAAATTATTATGGATTTGAAAGTAAACAATGGAGTAAGGCACACAGTCCAGAGGACACTGATTACATACGTAGGATTTAGTTTGGTGTGTGCATGCACTGCTGACAGAACCCACTTTAAATCTTTTTAACCTTTGTCAATGCCACATTTACATTTTTTAATTTAGAAAACAGGTTGCAATCAAGCCTAACACAAGAGGACTACTGTCATTTAAAAAAGCACTTATCTAGATGCAAGAATTTATATTTTCAAAAATGTCAGGTTATTAGAGTTTTACAACTCTAAAAATGCATTAAGAACATTCTGTCCCTAATATACAGATCATACCTTGTTTAGCTGTTGTTAGGTACTGTGGAACCAAATACAAAAGTGTTAAGAAAGTAAAAGGATAAAGAAATGACATAACAACGTCCAGTGAGAACAACAGATTTACCATCCTCTGTCTAAACTGTGATTATAGAATTATTCTCAACATTGTTAAAGCCACAAAGATCACAAAATTAAACCTCACAAGCTTGATACTTATCTAACTTATGCCATGCTAAATCAGAAACAACTTTGATGAGACTACCCCAGGGGAAAAAAGGTTCTGTATTTTTTCCTTCCAGGCTTTATAACAAGTAGGAGAAGGATGTGTCAAAAAAAGTATGTACTATTAGACATGATCTTTTCAACTGGACTAAGGGGGAAAAAAAAGATTTTTTCAAAGCTCTGTACCTAGGTTATTATTTCTGCTTTGCAGTGAAAGTTTTTTAATCTAATTTTATATCACGGTAATCATTGCAACAATTTTATTTATTGTCGGCAATGAGCACTGTTTATTTATTTATTTATTGCACTGGGTTCTGCATACACCGCCCTCAGGGCACCTCTATTTAAATAATGGGATGTCTCATGTGGATCTCGGTTAAGATGGAATTGCTCAGCCTCCCTTCATGCTACTAACCCAAAATGCTCAAGAGACCTCCTGTCACACAAGCAGAGGTAGCCCCTCAAGGCACCAGATAAATTTAGAGTTTTTCTAGACGTCTAAGACAGAAATGTTCTTGTGTGAAAGTAACAAAAGAATCTGTTTCTGTAAGGAAAAAAAATGTACTATAGATTATTCATAAAACCCCTATATTTCAAGGACTGACAGTGGGTAGAAATGTGATTATTCCCATCACTATGAAAGCAGATTGTCATAGAGAATCAGGGGCTTATGTGTTAATTAAATCTTTTCTCCCAAAGATGTTGGCTTAAATTTTATGGAAATGATTGGTGTCAGCAAGTGGGTTTTTACTGTTATAGTAAGTCTACACAGCAGTGCAGGCAAAGTGTGCTGCGTACATTGGCGTCATTTTTTAACCAAGGGAGTCTCGTTTGTAAAAGCTCAACCTCCTACTCCCTGCTTACCCCTCCTACCCTGCAAAAGCATTCCCCAGCTTCAAAAACAAGGTATGCCTGCTACAAGCCAATGTAGCAACAGCAATGGGGGATGTAATCACAGCTTCTGAATGCTACAGCCCAACAATAATGCTGGAGAGAAAATGGAAGAGAAAATGGTGCTGGAAGGTCATTCTTTTGCAAGCCTGAGCATCCAGGACTAGTCTTAGTAACTCTCATCCAATACCAAACTAAAACACGTAGGTTCACAAACTCACATGCAGTTTGTTAGGCTAAGAAATTGATATTCATAACAGCACAGGAAAGCTGCAGAATCAGAATTCCTTGGTACCAGTACTATTATTGATCACACTATCACATTTGAGTATTCACATTAAGAATAATTAAATTACATCATGGTATTTCACAATGCAATTTTTCCAACTTCTTCACTTTGATACATGCTAGCACTGTTTATTACAGTTCTGTGACAGCTGTAATTGTAAAAGAGTTGAATAGTCAAACCCTTTCTCTAAAAATGCCAAAACACCATTCTCCACACACTATTTCTGCTTTGCTTTTATTCAGCGTTGCGTTTTGCTGTCTCGCATGGTTTGTACAATGATTGCCTCTAGCTTTGTTTACACAGAGAATACACCGTTCCCACCAGCACAGTGTTAAGCAAACTCGCCTGCACTGCAGCAGCACTGGACACCGACACCACCCATGCGATTTCAGGCTTATACAAGGACTGGTACCAGAAGACAACTTGCAAACATCACCTATCCTCCTGCCTGTGGTCCTCCCAAACATCCCCAGTGTAAACACCCAGGAACAGACACCATTTGTGATCTTTCATGTACTATGTCTGGGTTTTGGCTTGATTGATTCAGTCCTACATGGGAGGAAATTTCTGTATTATGAAGCGGGGTTTTTCTTATGAATATGATTCATCTATTGATTGTGGTGGTTCAACAATTATGGAATTAATTCAAAGGGAAGTGTTACATAAACCAAGACAGACAGACAAAAAATAGCTTTTTAGATAGGGAATAGTTTTTCAGGTAAGTGAGATACTCCAGATAGAAACTGCGATAGTAGAAAGAAGACTCTTTAGACAACCCTGAAGATGAAACTATTTTACCAAGGCCGAAGACTTGGAGGAAAGCTAAGGGTGGGGGTAGGGTCACACTACTTTGAACTGTCAAGATGGTCATTTCAGTTCCCCATAGTGGGGGAGGAGAGAGGGAAACCTCTTTTTGGTGACAGGCCTTGTTGGCATTCAGAGCAGCACGGCACAGAGTGCATCTCTGGCCTATGGCCTCTCAGTTTCCAGACATGCTACAACACAGGTCCACCTCACATGCATTTTTTTTTTGGGAACCTGTGATAACACATTTCAGTACACCAGTAATGGTGAACCCTTAAAGGAGAAATCACAACTTACATAGGCCTCAGAGATACAAAGCATGAACTGGAAAAAACAAAAGCAGCAAAAAGCCTACCCATGGAGGTAGGCTCAATGTTCTCTTGAGGCTGGCTAACCCTTTCTATGTTAAAGAAAATTAATGGCTCCTGCAGTGTCTTTAACAGTTCTTTTTGATTTTACCATCACTTTTTTTGATTGCCTTGAAGGTTCCTGATCACCTTTGATCTAGATTTTAGCCTTAGGAAGAATAAACTTTTGGATGGCACAGCACCTTTCTGCAGATGACATCGCTGTTGCCAGCTTAGATCCTGAGATAGTGGTTACTTTGGGTATCCTACCTTTGTTCTCATTTCACTTGCTGTAGATTTCTCTAATGCATCTTCTTTCAAGTTAACTTGATATGATAATAAGGTACGATGATAGCAGCTAAAACAAAATGATACATCTCACAGTTTAAAATAATTCTTTTGAGGTCCTTTTTAGGTTCCCATCTCCAGTTCTCTATAGCTTGGAAGATGAGAGAGAGTCAGAAAGTACAGAAAATTCATGTATAACTAACTAACTTCCATTGCTTTATCTTCTAATGCCGTCTCTATCTCTGAGAGTTAGCCTAAATATTATTTTGCAGTTGACAGATTCAGACCCTACTGAACCAGCAGCAGAACTCTGTCTCACTCAGGTGCCAATCTCTATCTCATATTATTTGTAGAATATACTTTATTTAACAGGTTAATGACAATGAAGAAATAAATAGAGAATGAAATAGAAATATTTCCTTTGGGGGTTATGTAGATACATAGTTTTAAAGTCTGGCAGAGTGTCACCTGCAAAATATTTCAGTGCTGCTTTTGTTTAATCTCACTTTTCAGGGCACAGCTCTTGCACTAAACTAGTTATACCTGCTAGAGCATATGGCTTATCCCTCTGCTAAAAATAGCCAATGTTATATGGTAGTACTACATTACCCCTTCAGGTGAAATGACTCCTCACCTCAGTACAAGACTCTGGTGTCATGATTTAACATCATGACATAACAATGAAAACCTCCCTATTTTAACCATGTGAAGAATAAATAATCCAATCCATACCTACTTTCTGAGCCAAAATAATTGTGAGCCAATCAGCTGTCTATAACTTCACCAGGAGTTTTGTATAACAAAACAAAACAAACATACAAAAAAAGGCAGATTTAGGCTGTAAAGCTATTTTATTTAGAAATTAATCTGAAGTGCAAGTACAGGAATAAATATCTCTTCACTATATTGTGAGCTGCTAAGCCCTTCTGAAAATTAGTGTAATGCATTTAAATGCTCGGGAGTGGATTTGGGAGCCGAACATCATGTAATTGTTTATTAAAATATTTCCACAAAATGTACTGGACACTGAATTTTAAAATTAGATTGCCTAGTGAAAATAATATTCTGTATCTTCCAATATCTAAATTCCTCCCAGTGAGGGAGCTGAAAACAGAAATATTTTAAGGAACAATCTATTTACAGAAGTAATTTAAATAATAAAACATTAGATTATAATCTTCCTCTGTTATTGTCTGTTAAAGATTTTACTTCTCGTTTGCTCAATTTACAGGAAAAAAACAATACAGTGATGAGGAGTAATTTCTAAAATCTGGTCCCAGAAAATAGGCATAACTTAGAATAATCCCATTAAGTGATTTTGTTCCCAGTCATTGCTACTAAATGTATAGAATTTGTTAGCCATTTCTTTAAAATCTGTCTATACAATCCCACTGTCTTCAGTGGTTCTATACATAAGTGAGAGAATGTCTGTTGCTGAAAAAACATGAATGAGGAACAGAATATGTCTTCATCTGGAAGATGCCTATCAAGTTACCCTGGTCAAGCCATCTTCCTGACCCTCAATTTCACTATTCATAAAATGAAGGCCAACTTTGTCAGATGCCCAGTATCATTATATAAAAGACTCTTATGATTTGACTTTCATCCCTTCTGGATCTAATAGAAAGAGCAGCACCACTGGCTGTCCCTAAAGGCTATGCGTATTTCTCCCTACCAAATATGGAGAAGATGTTGTAGTAGTGAATTCCACATAACCCAAACATTAACTTTTAGTTATAATAAAAACTCTCCTTATTCCCCTACCAAAAATTTTGTTCCAAACTTTTTAAACACAGGGGATCTGACTGGTTTTAGAGCACACCTGGCTGATTTTAGAGCATATTTAGAGCACCCAGATCCAGGTGAAGATAACTTCTCCTTCACTGGTGAGTTAGTAGCCTTGCTAAATGCCTGCTGTGGGCAAATGGAGCAGGAGGCAAGAGTCTTATGGACCAGAGGTACCTCACAAATGGCCAATTAGACCACTCCAGCAAAAAAGTAGTGCTGAATATTGGATGCTGATCTCAAGACAAGTTCAGCTTCATACTGCAATTATCTGGACAATGCTACAAATGGATGCCACATTTCCAAGAAATTCCCAAGGTAAACTACAAATCTGATGAGCGAGAACAACCGCTTTGAATAATGGACTGTCTATTTTTGACCTGGACCTAATGATTTATGCATTCAAGGCTCAAAGCTTCCCCTACTGCTTAAAGAACAAGAAGGAAACATGCAAATGAAGGAACAGGAGGAGTTCTGCAGGGAGTGACACTGTCAGCATGGCCAGCTCTGCATGCTGAGCTAAATGGAGCTCAAACTCTAATAAAAGCCAGTGGGCAATGTCAAAGGGAACAAGAGGAAAAACAGAAGTAAACAGTGATGAAAACTATATGTTCTGTATTTCCCAACATGCCTGTCAAAACAGTCCCATAAATTGATCCATTTTGGTAGTGAAAAATCTGATCCAGTTATACAGATGGCTTGATTGCTAGCATTTGCCAAGCCTGCTCTCAGCCCAAGGAGAGCAACGTGTAGCTCAATGTTATGCTGAGGTTATGTCAGTCTCTCAAGCAGTTGCTCTCATTTGCTTTTCCTCCTCCCATTTGCCAAGTGTCTTCGGAAATGCACTTACTGAACTCCGAAATGCTGCCTTAGTGCCGTCATTCAAATTATGTATTGTCTTTACCAAACTGTACCTAGTGCCCTTCCGATACTCTGTTTAGCAATTGTAATGCAGCACTATAATGGACATCCAGTCAGCCCTGTCAGATTAGTTAAATTGAATCATTTTCTGCAAAAATGAAGAATAATCTACAGTACAGAAATAGGCCTGACACTGGGAATTGCACTCCTTAAACCTGAATGTCAGTCTAATCCCCAGTGAAATCTTAAGTAAGGTAGGGTTCAATCCACCTAAAATTTGCTTAAATCAGGACACAGGCAATGAAGGCTGGTTTGCCCGTTTTTAAGAGTGCTTATCAGTGCACTAAAATTGCAAGGCATTTCTCTACAGCCTGAAAGTTGCCCAAGTGCTTAACTGCAGCCCTCCTGGCGGTATCAGAAAGTGCATTTTCTGGGGAGGTAAATGCCATTCCCACACCCAGCCTCTCCTTCGCTATCCAAACACAGTGGCACCTCCACTCCACCTATTTACCCTGGAGAAGGTTAAAAAGTTTGGCTGCACCTGTGTTCAGCTTGACCAGCACTGAATCCACATCTCAACCAGAGGAAGGCAGAACCCAGCACCTAAAACTTTTGGGGAGGAGAGACTTTTTATTTAGACTAATGTTTACTTTAAAAACACTTTCAATATTTACTAGTGTAATATGCACACATGCTTGAAAACTAAGTTTGGACCAGCGGTCTTCCTTTCTCCTGAGTGCTGCAAGTTAAGAGTAGTGTTCTCTCTTGCATGTTGTCTGTCTTCCTCTGTTGCTTTTATGCCTGAAGATGAACCTCCGGGCCATCAAGATGATGGACAGTGCTACCATTCAGGCCTGGTACATAGAGCACTCTCCTAGGATGGGGAAGTTAAAACTGCTCAGACTAACTTCAGTAAGATCTCTTCCATCTCCTGCTTCTCTTTCCAACCCCTGCAGTAATAAGCAGAAAACAGGCAGAAGATACTACACGTGGTGCCTTTCAGCAGAGGAGCACTAGACACACTGGATCCCAGAATATCCTACTTGTTTGGCACGTCTCAGTGAAACAGGGAGATACCTTGCAGTCTGGGCTGTCTTCTGGAGTCTCCAAAAGTCCCTTCTGATCAGTGGAGGAAAGGAGGTGTCTAACCTCCCTATGTGGGTGTATCTTCACTTGTCTCTTGGGCAGCTCAATGATGTCAAATGAGGTGAGGAAGATGTGCAGCATCCAGCAGCTCTAAATTTGGCACCTAAATGAGGCAGTCTGGCTTTCACCCTAAATCCTGAAATAACAGCATTTCAGCTTTAAACCTAGAAATACTCCTTAAAGGGAAAAGGTATTTACCACACAGATAACAAGACAGATAACCAACCCTCTTGAAAACAGAAGCTGAATTCCCTAAATCTGTTGAAGAATTTAATTTCAGTAATCAGCTTTCACTGAACAATGAGAGGTACATGCAGATTATGGCCTGCAGGTGAAAGCATTGGGTTAGAACTGTAAGATTCTTTCTCATTTGGGTCTTTACAACACAGATTCAATGTTAGCAAAAATAATCTACCAGAAGACCTAGTCTGACAATCACACGAATGGGTTCACTGAAGATCAGTGTCCTCTAGTGGTGGTACTTTAGAAGCTAATCTGATGCTCGTGCTGACAAACTTAATTATGTTGGTCCTGCCTTCCTCTTTATTTATTTTGAGTGTTTATACCTAAGATTTTTTAACAGTCATTCACTTAGTAGGCACACACAGGAGCTTCTTTCATGTTGAAGATTTGCTTTTTTTTAGTGGTGATCATAGATACATTTTTTTTTCTCTAGTCTTTGTAGATACTGAATTTTAATTAAGATGCATTTCATAGTTTAAAATAACTATTTAAGAAAGTTCCACCTGGCCATTTTTCAATAATATATATGTGCATTGACATAAAATTGGCTTCCCCTCACTGACAGGACAACGATCTATAATAGTATGACTTCCTTGATATGCAGCACAGTCTCCTTAGTACTGCAGACAAAAAGCTAAACCTAAAAAAAAAATAAATAATCAAAGTTCAGAAATACGGGTCTGGAATGCCATATGGAATGCTTTAGAGAGTCAAATAAAGAGGCCACCTTTAGGATGAAAAATGTTGAGGACTAGTTTTCTGACTGCTAAAACCATTTGGCATCAGCATGGGCCTTGCTTGGGCTTCAGGCAAACTCTCTCCTGATGGGAAGCTGGGAGAAGCAGCCTGGTCATCTCCAACACAAGCTGCCATCCTACCTCTGTGCCTGGAAAAGAGCAGGTGTATTTGTCACAGGGCTCAGGCTGAGCGATGAGACTCTGAAGTGTATGGAGGCATTTCAAAGCTTCTTTAAAATGACTTACAGATACACTAGGAACTGTCTGTTTGCTTATCATTTGCTCTGATTAAATCCAGTAGAGGGGGTCTATTTGAACAGGTGACAGTAGCTTCAGCATGTTTAACCACCCATCGTCACGGGCCAGTATCAGGCCTGATTCCTTTCACAGCGTATCTCCGCTCTCGCTGCATTGCTTGGCAAGAAGAAGCGGAGGAGCCAGAATGCCAGGACTTGAGCGCTGCCTCTCCTTGGACAAGGGGCTGGTGCATACCAGCTATGACTGCTTTGCCTGCTAAAAGCAGTCAAGACAGAAGGGTAAGGAGAGGGAAAGCAATTTCCAGTTCCTGCTGCTGGGATCAAGAAGGAGTAAGAAGAGTGATTGCTGAAGGTAACACACCCCCAGCTGTACGTAGCAACCCCAGACCTTGAGTCAGTTCTCAGCAGCAGCCACCAGCACAAGACTGGAGGTTATTTTAAACCACCTTGGACATGTTACTGCCTGATTTTCTCAAGCCAGCAGTAAATACAGGAGAGTCTAAAAATAAGACCTAAGAAATAAAATAAAGCCCAAGATAATTCTGGAAGAGTTCTGAAGGAGGGCAAGAGAAGTGGTCAACTGAGATACATCTCTGTAAGGACTACCTAAGGAGCAGTCTACCTTGGGAAAAACAATGCGATGAAGGACAGAAACTATTAGTTCCTTGGTTTTGTTTGTCTTTGGCACTCTCGTGTTCACACTGCTAAAAATCAAGCAAGAAAGATGTTACAAAAGTTGTCAAGTAACAGCATTCAACATTGGCCTCAATTCCCTGAGGAAAAACTTAAAAGGTGTGAGGGTTGCTATGAAATTGTCAGCATCCAGGCAGTTGCCCAAAGCCCAGCTGAAAAGTAGCAAAACACTCATATTCTATCCCAGGAGTACTAGGGGCACCTGACCAAAAAAATGGGAATATTATACACGAAAAGACTAGATTCCAACTGATTCAGTATGTGAGTCCAGTGGTCAGATACAAGAATGGTGCCACTTTATCCTTATGTGAACCTCGTGAAACACATGAACCTTGTGTTTTCAGATTGGGATGATAATCTCAGCCATGCACCCTATTTCCACGTGCATCCACTGCACTGCAGCCTAGGCAAGGAACAGACAGAAATCAGAAAACAGTCCCTCTTGCCTTATACCCTGCAGCAAGAGTATTCCTTCTGGAAATAAATAAATAAGATTGTGGCATAATTCTACAAACAGTTAATGTGATTATGTATATGGTTATTACTTATAAAAATCTCATTTTTGAAAAAAACCTCCTGCTGAACTCTTGACCTCAGTGATATGTATTAGACTAGTTTGCATTTTAGAAATACACGGCAGGGAAATGGGCCACCTACTTCAGGATTTGCATGCCTCCTTTCAAGTCTGAAAATATGTGCCACCATACCAAGGGCAGGATTCACGTATCTAAACACAACAAATCTTTTCTTCAAAATTTTCCACAGCCTCAGAGCCCAGACTAAGAGGAGTTTTAAGAATACCTTTTTTTTTTCCCCAAAAAAGGACTATTTTTGTTAATGTCTATTATTCTGTCACACTTATTCCAACTGAATTTCATCTACCATTGTCTCCTTAATCCCTCAATGTATTTAAATCCATATGGAATTTTTCTAAATCCTCCACAGTCCTTCCTAACAGAGACAATTTGCCCATGGGGTACCACTAATCTCTCTACACGCTGAGAAGCAGCAGTTCATGATGAATCTTTCTCTCCTATCTCATAACCAGTTCTTAATCCGCAGTGACACCCTGGCCCTTGCCCTGTGACTCACTCTCCTTAAAGTCAGTATGAAGAGCATCCCATTTATCTCCTGTTGATTTGAAGGGTAGGTACAACTTGCGGGTTTGCTGCAATAACAGGTTTTCTCCTAGGAGAGTCTGATGTATCTCATCAGAAAGTGTTTCACTCCTGAGGGTCTTCCAGGTGTGGTGCTGCTGTGAAGGAGAAGAGAGGGTCCCTGGCACTGCCTTCTGGAGGCCAAAGCTCAGCGGCCTTCAGATATAAATAGCCAAGACTTAAAATGTGAATCATTGATGTGGTCTCAGAGTTGGTGATCACAGCACTTCTCGACCTCAGAAAAGCTGAAGACAATATTAGGAAACTTTTTATTTTAAGGACACTTTAATTTTTTGTTTTTCTCTTTCATTTTTTTTTCTTTTTTCTTCTGCTAAAATTAGTAAATATTTTAACAAGAAATATAATGGGAAACTCAGCTACTGAAGTATGAAATAGAAGGATGTGAACCTCTTTGTGTGCAAATTTCAGTAGTAACTGAACTATGGAAGAGCTGCTGATGCCATCACAATAAACAGAGATAGCTTTGCCAAGGTTCCTCAAGAGATTTTCATTCCCCTCTTCCCACTGACTCCTATCTCCTGGGAACTGGCCTCTGATTTCTAGCACACCAATACTACTGTTCTCTGACTTGAAAGGTCACTTACCAAACCTGCTGATTTAGCTGTTAGCTACCAACATCTGAGCCATGCGCCTTGCAATCCAGAGGAAATATATCACATTTGACTGAGGAGGGAATAAATGGTGTATGGTGTCATCTAGACACGCCCCATGGAAGCAGTGAGTGCTTTTGCCACCTTAAGTAACACATGGCATGTCAGAGAAGATGTAGTAACACAGTGATGTGACTCTTCCATTCTCATCAGGCTGGCAATGACTGGTATACAGCTATTGAATACAGCCTTCTTCAACTCCTACTTCTGTTTTCCTAGACATAAAGGAAGTCTCATGCATCACAAGAAAGATGCATATTACCCATACAATGGAGAAGAAACAAGACATTAGAGTGGTTTTCTCCAGGTCACAGAGGAGGTAAGTGGAATAGCAAGGACTACTGGGAATGTTTTAACATCAAAGAAATTTATAGTGTTGCCATTAAATGCTTTCTGATCCTACCAAGCCTAAAAAAAACCATTTAGACACCAAAATTGTATTTATTTCTCTTGTCTGAAAGTGCCCCTGAGAGTAACTCACCCGATAATCTATAATGAAAGTCTTGGGCACTGATGCTTCAAGTCCATGGCATTACAATATCCTGCCTTGTCTGTCTGAGTGTGAGTCTTTTGTCTGTGTTTCCATGTAGTTTCATACATCTTGAAGCACACATCCCCAGTAAAGACTTAGAGAAGGAACGTATTTCAGCACTAAATTAATTTAATTTGGTTTGGTTGCGGTCTATGCTTTAAATTTAGTTAAATAATGATTAATTTGGTAAATGGTTCACATTTATTCAGGATTCATGAAAGCACCCAAATAACTTCTGAGCACAGAGCAACTCACCAGATTGTTTAGGTGGCCCTGCTTTAGCAGGGGGGTTGGACTAGATGATCTCCTGAGGTCCCTTCCAACCCTTGTGATTCTGTGATTCTGTTTAAGAGCTGCCTGGCTTCACAGCACTGCTATCGTAATCATTTTAAGGACACTGCATTGGGCTGCAGTTTCATTTTTCTGTGCTTGTTTCCACAAAGGCTTTATTAGCCATAAAACCTTTTTAAGCTTACTTCTATTTTGACAGCTCAGCAAATTCCCACCTTCCATAATTTTTTTTCTCTTTTACCACCACCAGAAAGTGTGAATATAAACCTCTGAATACATATAGATTCAAGTCCAGACCAGTTTGTCACACAGATGACACTTGGTAGAAGTCTATGGCAGTGGCCAGGTTGGGATAGTTAATTTTCTTCCTAGTAGCTGGCATAGTGCTGTGGTTTGGTTTTAGTACAAGAAGAATGTTGATACCACCCTGATGGTACAGTTATTGTTGAGCAGAGCTTTCACCAGGCAAGGACTTCTTCAGCTTCCCCTGCTCTGCCAGGGGCACATGAAGCTGGGAGGGGGCACAGCCAGGACAGCTGACCCCAACTGGCCAAAGGGCTATTCCAGACCATAGGATGTCAGGCTCAGCATATAAGCTGGGGGGAGTTGGCCAGGGAGCAGCAATCACTGCTCAGAGACAGGCTGGGCATCGGTCAGCGAGTTGTGAGAAATTGCATTGTGCATCACTTGTTTTGTATATCCTTTTATCATTATTATTTTTATTATTATTTATTTTCCCTCTGCTGTCCTATTAAACTGTCTTTATCTCAACCTGCGGGTTTTACTTCTTTTTTTCTGATTCTCTTCCCCATCCCACCAGGGTGGGAGAGGGTGAGTGAGTGGCAGTGGGGTGCTTAGTTGCTAGCTAGGGTTAAACCACAACAGTCCCTTTTGGCGCCCAATGTAGGGCTTGAACCGTTGAGATAATGACAGATCTGACCAGAGTGTGTTAAAACAAATTTGTCATAAGCATTCATTATAGTAGTTTAGGAGTTGCTGGTCACAATGTTGTTTCTTTGCTCTCAAAGTTGTGTTATTTGTTCTGAGAGGTGTGTTATCTAACACCTTACTTGCTGTATATACTGCTTATCAACATTTATATGCTTTTTATCACCTCTGGGAGCTGGATTAAGGTTATTGCTTTGCTGTACTATGTAACACTGGCTTATGGTATGATAAAATTATTGGTCGTGAGACCAATCTGGTATTTGTACTCGGCATTGCTGTCACCTCTGTAATTTGAGAGCCATCTCTCAGAAGTTATTCAATAATTACACTTTAAACTTTTTCTCCTCAGAGCACCAACCTTCCTCCATTTTCCCCTTCTCCTCCAGGCTAATTAAAATAGCTCTTGAGAATTTTGAATATCCTTGAGATGATCAAATCAGCACGTTCCTATTGTTATGTCTCCTGAATGGCTGTCAGGTCTTGCTTAGGGTTAAACAACGATTTAAGAATACTGTGGCTACTCCAACCCCCGTGAGAGGCATTGTGGCTACTCAAACCCCAGCAACAGGCACTGTGGTTATTCCAACCCTTGCAATAGGCACTGCGGCTACTCCAACCCCGGTGACAGGCACTGCGTCTACTCAAACTCCATCGACAGGCCCTGTAGCTGAGCCAGAGAACCAACCCGTGCCAGCATCAGTCACCCCCATACACAAGAAATCATCTGGGAAGCGAAAGTTAGCTCATTTAGTAAGGGATGAAGAGGCTTGTCCTAAGAGCAAGCAGGAGGAAGAAGCATACTGCCCCACCAGCAAGGAGGCAGACTACTCTAAAGCAGGGACATCACGAGAACAGGAGGAGAATTAATTATTTAGACTGAGATTAAAATTACTTCATTCTGATTTTTAGTGGTCAGGAGTTTACATCGTGTACTCATTATTTGAGTTAAGAATTTCAAGCATAAAAATTAAATTATTGCATTTTTACATATGAGCTTTCCAGAATTGGGCAGAACAGCAGTGATGAAGAAGTACTGGTAGATAACAGACTGCATGATGATTTACTCTGCAGCATTCCCAGGAATCCTGATCTTTGGCTTCCTCCTTCTCACTCATTTCAAAAGCTTACAATTCATCACTCTCTTATAATGAACTACATGGTAATTACCCCAAAACCACTGTGATACACTAAAGTATTGACCATATGGTATTGTGAGATATTGCAGCGTCTCAGGGTTTTAATGACTACCACTGTTTATAGAAACAAAGCACAGCTCACAGCCCCATCCCTAGTTGGGGATATGTAATGTGCAGCCTCAGCGATTAAAGGTCTATAGCCTGGAGACAGCAGAGTAACCTGAACCTGCTCACAGGGAGGTTGCGGAGTACCTGCACCGGCTGCTCTACTGAAAAAGTTGGCACGTGATGCCCGAACAAGGAATGCTAACGTGGCACAAAAAGCATGGAAAGACCGAAATGGGAATGGCTGGGAATGTCTGTTCTGGGAAACTAGTTGAACAGCCATACTGTTCAGCTAAGTGGAGAGATACAGATGTGAACTGGTCCTTGTGGCACTAATGGGGACTCCAGCTGCACTCCTACAATTACCCATTGCTTTTTCATCGACCCAAGGGACCAGAGTGATTCCTTGCCATCACTGTTGCTAGTGTGACAGATTGGCTGGTCACCAGCTACATCAATTCAAAATTTTGCTCTGGATATTCCTCTAGAGGTAAAAATGCACAGCTGGTCCTGATAGAAAGCAGAGGAAAACATCTATGGGAAGTGAAGCCTTAAAGAGGGAGGAAGATGGATCCTTGGAAAGACTCTTCTCTTGTAAAGTGATCTACATCAGCAAGAGAGAATCATGTTCCAGGAAAATATATTTCAATGGATTTTGGAAGCACAAAAGCTAAGGGCAACAGCAGTAGAACAGACTATCATCTTATCTCTGCACACACAACAGATAAGAAGATATAAAAAATATTCAAAGCTGAACTCTCGTATTGAAAAAACAAAGCCAGTATTTATTGCTCTCTATCGCAAAGCAACAGTAACTGCTGTTTTTCTGTTATTTTCTTGTGCATGAATAAGAAGCATGAAGTATCATTTTCCTGTGGGAATATATAATACAGAATTAAGGCAGTGAAGCAGTAATGTGGGGGATATGATCTCTGACACTTGCTACGTATCACAAGGAAACGGGAGGATTAAACAGGGAAAAAGGATTTTATGTCTAGAAAACTCTAGGGAGTGTGAATAATTACATGTGAAGAGTTAGCCTGGGAAGATTCTAGATTTATGTCTCCCCACCAGTTATGGTGCTGAAACACAATGACAGAATTGTCTCTACTGGGTAAATTCATAGGCAAGTATTTCCCACCTGTATTATTTATGTAGGGGGGTCAAGCTACGTTATCAGAAGCAAAACTTCTGGCTTTAAAATCAATGATGGACATTTATGGAATTTATTTATACAAGGGTAGAGACTGCAAGGGTAAGTGACAAAGTGGGGGATAAAAATTTTACATTTAACTTCTTTTTTTAATGTAAACAATGCTGTTCCTTGCTGATTTTAACAGACCTTAGTAGCAAGAGCTTTTCTGGTTTATGTAAATGTCTATAATAAATACATATATAATTCTTTTTAGTTTTTAAAGCTAGTTGTAGAAGTTAAGTGAACAATATGCACAAATCTTCTTCCCTTGATAAAGTGCACTTGCAGGTAGAATAACAATTTCAAAGAGGACATTGAGATATGCAGAGAAGGTCAAATCAGTGTTTCTGTTTGTATATATGTATTAAATGACAAGAACATTTTGTTATTATTTTCTAAAAAAGTAGCTGAAAAGCCTCATGCAACACAAAAGCTCAGCTTCCAAGAAACATCAAGACAACAAAGAACAATAAAACCTATCAGCCCTGTTTCATTGCTGTAGTTACTGTGATTCACTTTCTCCCATTTATTTTAAATTTCATTTTTAAATGCAATTAAAATTCACTAACTATTTTAACCTGGTAGGGGAAACAAATATTGAAGATCATAAAAATACAATTCTTTAATGACTTGCCTAGGAAAACAGAAAACTTGAGGAATAAACCAGGAGTTCTGTACAACCCAGCTCTAGGGTCCTAACCTGAACACCATCCTGCAGAAAGTAATCATTATATGCACAGCAGTATCATTTATCACCTTTGTAAAGGTGGAGAAATAATATCAAACATTTGAAATTAACCTAACCCTTCAGCACGTTAAATGGGTCAGACTAATCGTATTCCATAGCAATGTTATACTATGAACACGAGATCCATTTTTATCTTTTTCATAGCATCTAAGAGAATACCAGCCACCTCAAATTAAATGCATAGACATGCATGTATGATCCCGTTATGTTAACATGTTGTGAACAGATTTTTGCAGCCTATATAATTTTACATAGCCAGTCTGGAATTGAGAATTAACATATGTCAAAACACGAAATAGCCAGGGACTGACTAATACAGCAATGCCAGAAGTTTGCTCACAAGCTAACAGAGTTGCCATGAGCTGTCTGTGAGCTCGTATTTATATGAAAAACTTCAAGCACATGCATTCTGATGTATCACAAAACAGGACAGGTTCCTCTGCATTGGGTGTCCAGCATGGCTTCAGAAAAGCATGACTTTGAAGCTTGAAAGACTATGATAAGGAGTGAAAAGAGATTAACTTTCTACTCTCAAGGTAGGTTTTATTTAGTGCATTTAAGTCTAACTACTCAATCTCGTATTTAAGAAATTGCATGCCAGCTTGACTGTTTCAACTGCTGAGCATGCAGCAACTTGCATTTAGTTTTACTGCAGGTGGTAAGAACTACATGTTCTGGAAAGTCAGGCTTTGGGTTTCCTCATGAGGGACTCGGGAAGCTAAACATTTAAACAATATTTTGATTGAAGGATCTTGGCCCTCAGCTTAGAGCATATCCTGCCAGACAAATGTGAGTGTTGGCATGTTTTCGAACCCCCAAAAAAGTTCCCATACTTGAAGAACGAGAAGTTCAGAAAATAGGACTAGTTCTTTGGTCCAAAGGCAAATAACTCTCTGATTTGAGAGCTCACATTGATGTATCCCCACTATAATAGAGAGGTATTTTATAACTATGGCCAAAGTAGCATAGGAATGAAAATAACATTATGTAGATAACTTTGGTTTATAAGATTACTCTAGGGTTTCAGAGCTAAAATTAGTAGAAACAGTTCAAAACAGTTGCACTGAGAAAGAAGCAAACTTCATTCACACAAATCCTACAGTGGTAGAATACCAATTTTTTGACGGAGAAAAGAGTAAACAAAATAAATAACCCAATTTGATTGGTTTCTCAGCATAATAAAGTGCTGAAGCAGCACAGTGGAGGATTTGCTGGACAATTTTCTACACTGAAACTGTCAATTCATTCTGAAGCTTAGTGCTGATGGATATTATGGATTGGTATGGATTGCACTGCTCCAACCATCTGAAAGGTCACTCGACAGACTCAGCAGGAGTGACCTATTGTTCTTGCCATTGACGATCAGACTGCCGTTTTGACAAGTCTTTAAACTATCAAAAACCTTTTCTTCAAGTATTACATGGAAATGTTTATCTTTGCTTTGTGGCACAATTAAAAGCTGGCATCTTAGGAGTTCACTGAAGCAGTCTTAATATCTCCTTGGGCCACACTTGCAAAGCCATGGAAGCCTGAGAATCTAACAGTGAATGGATCACCCCTGACATCTGTCAGCTATACCACCGACTATAATCTTTTCAGTCCCACTTTCAGATCAGAAGGTGAAAAGAACTCAAGCTATTATCCCCAGTGTACAAATATGTTGGACTACTTCCCTTTCTGGCCAAAAGACCACTGTTTCAGCCATAAAAATGAAGCTTCGCTGCTCCAAAGAATCATGGCCAATAAAAATCGATGGATTGAAACTATGACCTATTGTTTTATGGAGGAAGAAGAAAAACATACAAAGATAGTAGTATTAGAAAATAAATAAGTACCTCTCACGTTATATTTTGGCATTTCATTTTGTGCACAAGGTAAGAGCGGATTAAAAAACCTCACCTAAATCACAGCTTTAGGTTTATAACCTTAAACGTGTTAACTGCTGCAAGAAAGATACTTCACACGTGAATTTGACTAACACTCAGGCTGTTAGAAAGATATTCATGCCTACCCTTAGCTCCAGCTTCCTCTCTATTTAAAATGAGACCTTTAAAAAAGCATAAAGATCTAAACGCAAAATATCAAAGATCAGTTGTGAAATCGATGTCCTGACAATCACCTCACAGACAGGAGTGATTTCAGACTGGCATAGATTAAAGATCTTACTAGGAACAGTTCCAGCCCCTTTGCTTCACTGTATGAATACAGCATGCATGCGTATATAAATGTGTAGCATGCACCCAAGCCACTTATTAATACTATTTATTTACTGCAAACAGCCAGTAAGATTCTTGGTACAAAACCTCAATGATACAGGAAGCTTACTAAAGAAATGTTCCTTAAAGGGACATTAACATTTCTCTTCTGTGTGGTGATAGTTAACACACGTCCCTTTCTCTACCCTCTCTCTCCCAAGAAAAAATACAATCACAGCAATATCCATGAAAGCAAGTCCTTACCGAAACTCTTGGCCACACTGATCCAATTGCTCTCTAAGGCCACTTTATGTACTAAAGAAATGACTGTGGGAAATACTAGTACGTAACAAATCCCTCAACTGCTGTAGAAAGTATTTCACTGTTCCTGCAGAGTAGACAAGTCCATTTTTAGCATGTGGAATTTCCTGAACAGGTTTTGTTATTCTTATAAAATTCCAGAATATATAAATTTTGTTTTGCAAACTATAGGGCTTTTATTTTCCGCTTACTTTTCAGATAGACCTATGCAAACCAAACAAATTTAACAACAATAACAACAACAAAATTAAACCAGTATATTTTGGATTTGAAATGCTGAGGAGGGTCAAACCACTGAAGAGTTTTAAGTCACCGGTGAAGACCCCTGAACCAAAATCTGGTTGCTGCAAATCAAGTACAACATAATCCTGGTACAAAAGGAAGTTTTTTTGTATTTCAACTCAGTCAGCTAATTCTCTTTAACAATTAAGAACTGAAAAAAAGAAAGCATGAAAACTTATTTTCTTCTTCTCTACAGTGACTTTGCAGAAGATGACATTTGAGGTAGTTTTATCTAACTCATTGCAATTTTTTTCTCATAGTTTCTGAGCATTTTTAACAACATCCTGATGTTTATCCAAAAACACCTTGCCCAAAAGTTACTGGAAGAATACTCTGCAATAAGTAGCTTTCTCCTGGAGCAGGTTCTTGAGAATATTGAGCCTGCTACAGAACCAGTCAATGAAAACGAACATTACAGAAAACTGAAAAGTGCAATTGCAAAAGCAGTTTAAAACTGGATAATTAAATCTAAAGCACTTGGTCATTAAATAATGATTAACAGTGGTTACTGACACACAGACACGTTAATAGAAGTATGAGGACCTCAAATAATATGGGACTTTCCTTAAAACAAATACTCCAAAACTCCTGAAAGGTTCTTTTCTAAACTCTATAGCTGAGTTTCTTTAGAAAGTGTATAAAATTTATCAATAAAATGGAAAAAAAATAAAACTCAGAATAAGACAAGATAGCAACTCAAGGATTTGTTAGCATAACTCTCATCCCCGCTGTGTCCTCACAAGGTGAGCCCTTGCCTTCAGCATCTCTCACTCCAGTAACTAAGTAACTTTTATTTTCTGCAGGGGAACCTCTGAGTCCTTATGAAATACATCCCTTCCATTCTCTCTGAGGAGTGGGTGTTTGTTCCCTACTTTTTGAGAAGTCTGTGTCTGTCTGTCTCTGATATTCACAGGCTGACGAGCCTCAGCTTTCACTCTCCTCTCTTCTGCCTGTCCCTCCATGCGCCACATAAAATCTCTTCCCCCCAAATGGCATCCTTTCTTCATGATCCCATCTTACTCAAGTAAGCCCTGGGGAGAAGGCAGACAAGAAGCTGTCCTCTGATACCCAGCCACATGCATTTCAAAGCAACACCATGGTAAAAACAAGAATCCTCCACAATTCTATTGCCTTCAATCCCATTAATAAGTTTGAGACAGTCAAAAGTCAATCCATGCTACAGAAGTTTCAGTACCAGTTTCGCTGTAATGCTATGCAGAGATTTGTGAGCCTGTCCTAGAAATTCCTAATTTCTCACAGAAGATGAGTCAGGATCACTAACCAAATAGAACATGGTTCTCACAGGGGAAGAAAGGATATAAAAGTGCCCATGTGGTTCTAAACTCCCAAATGTTTCCATAATAAACTGTGTATCACCAAGGCAAAAAAAGCTGTCTTTTGAAAGTATAGTATTAAATGTCAAATTCATTAGTGACATGACCTGAAATCATTAGGTCTTTCTTTCTTTCTAAACTAGCTGCATATGTGATTTTTGGATTTCTGTATGTGTTATTTTCAGATCAAAATGAAACCACTGAGAAAATATTGTACTTTATTATTGTGTGTCATTTTTTGAAAGAATGACTCAGGCATTGATATTTAGGCTACTTTCAAGTCAAATATTTAAAGCCCACATCCTAACCATAAGCACACTTACTGACATATTGGAAGGTCACTGGAACATGAGAAGATAGAGAGAGGTCTAAGCAAAAGACCTACAAACTTAATATCTTCTGCACTGGAGGAAAGGCAACTGTAAGAAAATGGAACTGTTTTCTTGTATTTTCATCAAAGTACTGAACAGATTCCAAACAGTTTCAGATGTATTAAAAATAAGGCCCATGGCATTTTCCTCTTGTACATTCATATTTCATTAGGTGCAATGACTTTATCTTTTATCCAGTTAAAAACGCCATTCAAATTGGCTGCTGTACTTACTCTTTCTCTGTCACAATATAGCCGTATTCTTTCTCCTCGGAAGACTTCACTTCAAGTTGTAAGCCTTGTCCCATATTTTTCTGAGGCTCTTCATAGGAGTTTCCATCCTGCATTAAAGTGTTCTTAATCCAATAGCTGGTCTCGCTCGCGTCTTTGGAGTCAGATTCACTGTTCTTTGCAGCTGTCAGTTCTCTTGAGAAAGTCTCACTTTTTACATTTTCCACACCAGCATTTTTTTCTTCTGAGGAAGAAGAGTCAGCATCTTCAGATTTCTTGGTTTCTGTCTTAGTGGATTCTTCACGTATAAGGTCTTCAGGCATCTTTTTGGGTAATACATTCTCATTCAAGAAGTTAACTAGTTTTGCAGTGTTCTCCTGTATTAAAAGAATATTGCTCTTTTTAAAACTAAACACAGGAATATTATACTGCACCAAACCTGGATATAATCTTTCAAACTCTTATTGATATGGTAGAGTCTATTCATACAAATGTCACATGGTCATTTTCCTAATTTCTATAAGCTGCCAGACTATATAAGAACATAATGTTTATTCAGTAATAATAAAAGAGCATTAAATCATGCCACTGTATTTTTTGATAATTTTAATAAGGGTAAGGAAATTCTGTAGTTAACAGTTACTTTCTTCTTCAAATATCACAGAATCTAGATAACTTTTTCTCTGTCTTGAACGACTAGAAGTAAATGCTGATGGTATTTTCACAGTATTCATTTTCATGTCTGTGTGTTTAACTAGCGTTGAGAATAAAACTTTGTTATCAAATAAGTTAATAAAAAGCAGAAATAATAGAAATATCCATCAATATGCCTAACCGTTGGGACTGGAAACATGCATACCTCTTGGGTCCCAGAAGTCATAACACATGAAAGGGAACAGATATTACATGACGACTCATGTTTCACTTAATCATTTCCAGAAATTGTGACAAACTGTGAGTGATCCATTAAGCTAAACATATGATCACAGAAAAAAAATCTAATAAATCAAAACAATAAGCAAATGATCAAAATTCAGAACACATGCCTCGAACAATTTATTAGTTAGTTTCTTTATATAAGTTTATTGCAGGGAAGCACTTGGGAGGAAATGATGGCTAATGGGCACTTTGTGCTCTGTGTCACATTATATTCTTTTCTATCACATTCCCTATTCAAACTGTCACTAGGAAATCTATACATTGGATCCGCTGTAAGTCTACTGTGAATGCAAAGCTTCATTCCTTAAAGAATTTCATGTGGGCATCCACTTGTGTGTTTTCCTTGCTTGGTAGAAGGGCAGCTACTACTACACATTTTACTGTGAACAGAAGAGGGTTTGCCCGTTTATGAGTCTTACAGTGTTAGCTTTTGATAGAGTACATAGCTGGAGAAGTTTCATGGCAGTTTTAAAAAATATTTCTTTGATACTTTTCTGCTCCATGCAACCAGAAGAAGAGAGATGAACATGGCTGGAAAATGGCTGAATATTGGATATAAGTCTATAGGATATGATTCAAAGCTCATGAGGAATATTGTAAAAGTAATCTGGATTAAAATCCCAAATTTGATGTAACCACCAAGGGTACAAAATGTAATGTTTAGAGTTTTTGAAATACCTCTGATATTCAATGATTTGGAAAAATTAATGGTAAAGTGAAAAAGCAAAGAACAATGGTTCCCGTGAAAGGTGAGAGAATTTTGAACCCTCCCACAAACACATGTTCCCAGAGGGAATATGTTTACTCATGTGCTTCTGAAAACCAGAGAGATTATCTGAGCACGGATGCTTACATTCCACAGAGCTAAGAGCCAAAGGACAGGTGAAAGAAGGGTGTTTTCAAGAACACCTCAATTCTCAAAATTTACTAACCTGAGGAAAAGCCTGAATTTGCCTGAACTTTGGGATCTGTTATGAATTCTATCTAATGAATTAAATAAAAGCAAAGCAGCACTTGATTACATTTTTTTGAACTCATTTTGGTTAAGGTTTAAATAAATGTTCATTTAATATTTTAATGCATCAACAACAATATGCCTATGGTGTGATACTGAATTATATCCAAACAAGACACCAAACAAGTCTTATGCTTCAGAAGTGTGTTTTTGACCTTCACTGCATATAAAACTGATATTCTGATATGGAATACTTGTTTTGTTAAAATACTGGTACTCTACCTCTTTATCAGTTCTCGCACTTGCTTCAGGCACTCCATTGTCTGTAGGATATGAAAAGCACAAATACATAGTTATGAAGGGAAAGTTACATATATGAAATAAACACCGCTTATAGGCTGCTTTGTAGTGGTGGCCTTTTCATGCAATTTAAACATTAAGATATCAAAGCTCAAAGGGCAGAGTAAAGAGCACTGTGTAATTCAGTATTGTTATTCTAACCCCACTTCGATAGCAAATTAATGCAAGATCAATAGACAGAGTACTTCAAGAGCCAATGTAATAGTATTATTTGCCTAATTAAGTGTCCAATCTTCATATCAGTTTATCAATATCTAAGGAATAAAAAACAATAAAATGGCTCTAGCTAACTGAATGGAAATTCACATTAAAGAAAAAGGAAACATATATATCCCTCATATATATTTTGGTGGAAGAAGACAATTTATTTCAATAGATATTGTCTACCAAAACCATGTTACAGTTTAACTGCAGTGATGATATGCAGCCACGTCATTAACCTCAGTCAAACGATGCTGGTTTTTTGGTTTATGAACTGAGTCTTATTCATCTCTCCCAGCATGATTCAGGACAAACCCTCAAGTCTGCTCATTTGAATCTACAACAAGAACTGGTAATTAAAAAAAACCAGAATAGTTCTCACTAGTAAGGATTTCAATATATCACTATGAAAAAAGAAAGTAAGTTAAAATGGCTGTTTATCACCTATAGCATATGTTTTTGGTGTCCTGGATATCATATGATTTGTTAAACAGAGAATGGGATAAGTGGTATCTTATGTCTCACTGTGGTATCATCTCATTAATGGCAATTATCGTAGCTCCTGAACCTGCATCACCAACAAAATATGTGCCCAGACATAAGCGAATAATAATAACTCTTTTATTTCCCTAAGCAGGAAAGGGAATGAGTGGTTTTCTACCTGTACCTGTCTAAGACTTTCTTCTGCGAGTAATTGTGGTACATTAAAGAACAATTATCTGTAAAACACATTTTTTTCCCCCACTTATTTTGAAGTACATTCTTGGAATATAAAAAGTTATCATTATTGTTTTGCTTAAACATCTCATTTTCAAGAAAGGGAATTTAGACCACACGTGATAAAGCAATTTGTATTTCAATATCATTAGGTGTGAAGGTTTATCTTGCTTGTGATTCTTGAAGACAAAGGGTTCACAAAAAGATGTGTTTCCAATAAAGTATCTGCTGTAAAAACAAACCTACCTAAAATTTTGCAGCCTTCAGGAAAAACTAAAGAAACTTTCCCTCCTGTCTTCTTTAAAACTGATTTAAAAAAGTCCAGCACGATTGTGAAATAAAGGAAAAATAGGGTAACTATCTTTTGCTGTACTTAACTCTTAGAATTAATACCTGGTACGTCAACACTGTTTTCCATTAATCCAGTGGGAAATTCTGCCCTTCCTTGAGCACCTTCTTTTTTCATTTGTTCTTCTGTTTTGTCTTCTCTGATTTTTCCAGCACCCTCCTCTGTTTCTTCCTGAATGACAACTGTTTGAATTGCATTGGCAATAGTATCAGCGATCTCATCCAGTTCTGTTGAGCTGAGATTCTCCACATTCACCTGGTGTTTCTCTAGGTCCTTCAATACATCTTTAATAAGTGTCTCTGGATCACAAAACAATATAAGCACAAGATTTAGCTGCATACATGAAGCACATGTGCTTGTATCAGTAAGTATCTTTCGCGTTCCCTAAAAGATAGGTTTTCCTTGATGGAGAGCATCTGTTTTCCAAAAGACCGCATACACTTTCATGCTGCTGTCTTTACAGAAAACACAGTATTATAAATGGATGTTAGAGCTTATGACAAGGTGAATCCATACCAGGCACTGGGGGATGCAAGTTGTCCTAGAGAGAGGGGTACAAAATTGTCACTTTTTCTTTACAAGAGCTTTGTTTCCTAGTCTTAACCTACTCAAGGTACTGAAGACAAGTGTTAAGGTAGCTTAACTTTTAGCTGCCCTAAGATAGTGTAAACAACACTACTGTTTATTAGACATCAGGTTTCTTTGGTGGTTTGCTTTTTGCAAGATAAATAACTATAGAGTTCTGGAAAAAAAGAATCAGATATTTTATCTTTCAAACAAAAATCTCCTCTTCAATTAGAAGTGGATATGGATATATGTCCATTACATATATGTATATGTAATGGACAAACCTTCTAAATAGTATTGATTTCTCTTGGAAAATATATATTCTGTCAAAAATGAACTTTATCCGTTTTGGTTTCTCAGCTGTGAATGTTTTATCAGTTGTATTGAGGAAAGAAATATTAAGATGACATTACAGGCCAGGAAAAGCAATTGGGCTTATGTTTAGGCAGAAAAAAAGAGAAACAAACAACCTTGATGTGGCAAAAGTTTTGAAGATGAGGAAATTCAAGGAGAATGGATATTCAAGGTGAGTTAGAAGATGTAGCATAACAGTTCTTCAGGGAAGGTACTTTTCTGACTATGTATATCCTTAAGTACCATTCTGCACAACTCTACAAAACTCAGCCTCATGGCCCTTGGAGTACAAGACACTAAATGCAGGGCTTACTCTAGCATACCAAAACCATTTTCAATCATGCATCTGTTCTGCTTATTCATGCTGATCAGGAATTTAACATACATATGCATATGCATGCAAGCAGAAAAACCTCTTTCACATAGGTAGCACTGTGTAGGAAGTGGAAGATATGGACAGCTTTTGAATATCTGTTGAATGTATAGATTTAAATATAAGCAGTTTGACAGCAACATCCCACTTCTTTTCTTATAGTAACATTCTCCCTGTTAGGCCCTGTGGCTGGACATGTTCACCATCATTTGTAAACAAGACTTTGCTGTCAGCTTTCAGGCTTACGTAAAGGTGAATTAAAAAGTAGGTGTTCAAAGGAGAAAACACTACTAGAAAAAGGGCTAAAGAGAAGGTTTTTCTTTTCACAACGAGGAAGAAGTAGTTAGAGTCTGGGAAAGAAGAAGAAGTGGTTAGAGAGTCTTCTGCTCTAGGGAAGAGGCAGCAGAAACTCTGTGATTCTGCAGGGAGGCAAGAATCAACAATTATTTGTCATTGGGAAAAGAGGCCAAGACCTTGAACATGTCTGTTATTTTTGGACCCCACAGTGTTAATTGAAGATGTTAGAGCCTGCAGCTGACCACCAGCTTCTCTATGCCATCTCAAGGTGGAGATTAATTTCCTTCGACATGCCCCATAATTCACCAACTAAACCAATGCATCTTCCTTAAATTTCCTTAAATGACAATATAAACCAAGAAAATTTAAGCAGTTTAAATAGTACCTTTACTGTGAGTCAAAGAGGGTTTTGTCACATGGGGAAGATGGTTCTTTGATGTACTTTCTTTTCCAGGTTAAAAGGATACAACTTTCCAATAATCCACCATGATGATATTACAAAATTCTACCGATGTCATTAAAAAATTCAACTGAGGTTGTATGCTGTGAACTTTTGAAAATTACTTACAAAAGCATAGCTTTAAATGCACTTAAGTGAGACTATCAGTAAAAAAGATAGGTTAAATCTATGATGCTGCTTCAAACTGTGACAGCCAACAAAGATTATGGTACCATACTGAAATAGCAGAGTGCTTTGCACAGGAAAGCAACTGTTTTATAATGAGAGTCAAAGATTCTCACGACTTATGCCAAACTCTCTGGACCAAGATATTTGGAGGCAGAAAAATTAGAACTAAAGTTTAATGGAAGTTAAGTAACACTTCACAAAAACCATTGACTACTTCCCTTTCCACATTTCATTTTATTGTATCCAACCCCTGTTACGAATTTTAATAAAATGGCAAAAACATAATGACCAAATGCTTTTGTTTAGGAAGGTAATCTACAAGACCAAATTGATCCAAACTGCAAGTTTTCACTAGACTTGATCAAATTGAGTTCAAGAAACTTTTTCAAGAAGCACAGCAGCTGCCTGGAAGATGGCCATTAGGAGATGTTACACATAGCAGCAATGTGGGAAATTAAACTGTAGGAAATACCAGCACTGCCAGATTACCGCAGAAGCCTTGTGCCTTTAGTATCATTTCTGTTCTTATGTTTTATAGAACTACTGGACAATAACCTGACAGAAAAACCTAAATTATTGAAGCAGAGCTAATAAAGTTAGCAAGGCAAAGACAGAATATATGTCAGTTCCAAATCAAAACTAAAACTTTACAACTAAATGTATAAACACACATCGCAAGGCGCATCACAGTAGGAAAAAGTGTTCTTGGAATACCAGCACCTACAGCATCTACAAAAGAATGAAAACTGTGATGATTTCAGTGACTCTTTTTCAAGAGTTTTTGCCATTTATCCACTGAAATGAATAATGCATGACATGCAGCAGCTAACAATCTATAAATGAGATTTTGAAGGGTTTTGTAATCATATGGAATAATATTTACAAATGTTCATAATAATTTTTAGTGCAGATCAAGAATCCACCTCTGTATTTCTAAACCCCCTGCAAATATGGAATGGTCTTAGAAAACATCTGTGACAAGAATGAAAGGTTTCTAACTCACACAAACATCATTCATTAACATTCAATTTTAGGCAAAAGAAGAGAGAACATGCCCAAAACAGCCAGCTGGTTAGAGCCTTGAACATGAGTTTCTCACAGTCCAGATGAGTTTCCTAACTATTAAATGATAGTAACTGCTTTAGGATCACTCACTCACTTTCCTACAATATTTTGGAACATTTTTGATTTGTTCAACTTCAGAACAGGAACCACGTTTTTTTTCCCTGGACTTAGAACCCCTGGTTTTTAGCCATAACACACTGAGAAAAATGTCATTCAGTTACTGTGATTTTCAAGCTATTAATAAACATCTTACCAAGATATTGGATTTATGAAAAAAATTCAAAACCATATTCCTAGCTGCACTATTTTTTCAAAATTTAGATTCTTAGATTCTCAAATGGTGCTAATGTTACTCAGAGTCCTGAAAGTTTATCTATTTTCTGGATATGGGAGACCAAGATTCTTAAAATATTTCAAAAGAGTGGTTAGCAATACTATGAAGCTTGTAGCAAAATGCATAGGGGGGTGTTTCAAGCAAATACCAGCAAATGGAACAGCATAAAAGCAATTGCATCATTGAGTAAAAGTTATACAATGTTCATTCATTTATGATAAAAAGGCTAGTCCAAGTAACAGGAAATCAAGTCAAAAGTAGCTCAAAATTCTGATTTGAAAAATCAGTGACCTGAGGTTTCCAAGCTGAAAGCAAGTTTTCAGCCTCAGAAAAATAACTGGGATCTGCATGTGCCTGTTAAGTTTCATTTAAGCTAGTCCCTGGCCATTACATTAATATTTGAAAACAAATAATAAAATAATATTAAATTTCAGGCCATATATAATTAGAAGAGCTGTATTAATGTAGCACTACTAGATTTTTGTTTGTTTGGGTTGTTTCACAGCTAGCTGTCAAGACCAACTACTGAGCTACTCAAGAACATGCAGTCAATATAGCCTTGTCATTTCCATTCAATTTAATTTTTTTCCAGACTGACTTTTCTTTGTATCCACTATCTTAGCTAATTCTTATCTCTCCATTCCACTTCCACAGGTTTATAGTCAATAACAAAGCAGTCTAAATCTCAAAAAAAAAAGGAAATGGGGGAACAGGGTAGGGAGTCACATGAGAAGATGAGTGGTCACAGGCCCTACGCTTAACAGGCTCACTGCATGTCCTCCTGGTTCATTAAATAAACCCATTATAGAGGAGCCTCCTGCTCCTCTGATCCTGCTATTTCTGCTCTAGTGAATGCCACCTGGACACAGTTCACCAAATGAACTCCTAAATACAGACTGTTGTCAAGGTGAGTAAAATTTATATGTTAAAACATGAGATGCTACCTCTACTGCAACTACAAGTGTGATTTAAAATGTCAAGGACCAAAGGCAATAACCAAAGCCAGCAAGTATGAGGAGCATCATGTGTTCAGTATAGTAACAGGAACAGTCACCGAAATGTCTATAACAGCCTGGTGAAATGGAGGTCTACATAAAGAGTCTTGCTAACTTCGTGAGGTTACTGATGTGATGTTAATACATGTCTATGCTAAATACGAATGTTTCCACTTCTTATTATGGCACTTGTCCATGTTTGTATATCATTTGTATATCATTGGATAAGGCTGACACACAAATAAATATCAGTGCACCTATTTACACACACCTTGGGGTAATTTAAAGAAACTATTCTGAATTGATTAAAATCAGAAAATATTTTTGGAGAAAGACCAAAAAGCAGATGTATACTGCAATGGCAGCACACATACTCGAACGTGCATGTACCTCTGCACAGCCTTTATACTCTCCCACTGACACCATCTAAATAGAATCAGCAATGCTCAGCCATGTTTCACGGGGCTTGTACAGATTTCTCCCTTAGCTCCAGCTTCTGAACTGAAGAAGGCAAGTTGCCTTTCATAGTTGCCTTGGAACCATGATGATGGTAAAGGCACATATATCTTAGATAATACAATTTTTAATATCAGCTTCACCAGTAGAATTCCCCTGGCAGGTAACAATAGCAGCTTAGCAAGGGAAAACAGGTTTTTATTGTACAGCATATAAATCATGCTCTGCACTCCGTTGACACAACTGCCAAGGCCAGCTTGCCTGACAACTGAATGGGATGGCAGCAGTAACTCTGCTAGCAGTCCCACAGGGTGGTCTGTCTTCTTCTACCCCATCACCCCAATGACCACGTATTAGCTGTCCTCAGCAGCTGAGCACCGTATGGATTGGTGACCACAGCTTGCAAGACAGAGGCCATACAAAAATATAAACATGGAAGTTTGGGGGTTTTTTTCAAAAGACATCTGAATTACTAATTTTGTGACCTTTCCAAAGCAACTGAGAGATGTATTCAGTAATATTTAATGCACCAAAAATGAGTGAACTAGAACAAATCACTTAAAACTGAGCCAAATTCTAAAAGTGGCTGGTGCAGAAAACTAACGATTCCGCTATTCCACAGTGACTACAAAGGCAGTACCCACGCACATCATGCTACTCCTAGAGGTAATAGTTTCCAAATCTGATAGAAAAATAGCTCCACATTTCCTTCTCTTGTATTTCTCCCTCAGGGTGCCTTGTTAGCTAATTTACCTGCCACTGTTTTGCAGCAATTCTCAGTGCTAATCTGCTCAGTACCTTCTGGATTGTTATCCCAGTCAAGTTGCTTTGTCTAATCCTGTATCAGATGCGGCAGAGAACTGAGCTCACGTGCCTGTACCCCATGCTTTCCAGTGTTTGAACAGTTCTGTGGTTTGGAGAGTGCGAGAGAGAAACAACCCACAAGCGTACAAAAATCCTGAAGCACCAGAGAGATTGGAGAAAGGTTAAAAGCAGAAAGAGATGGCGCGGTCAGCCTGGCAAATCTAAATCCGAACCATCATCGCTCCAACGGAGAGCACTTTAAACAACAAATACGGTGGGGTCTATCCTCACCACTTCCCTATGAGACTATTTAGTGGCTCAAAAATGCAAAGGAAACCGTATTATTTCCTACTCAAAATATTCATAATTTCATGTCTATGCCACATTTAAAAGCTAATGCAATGGAAGACGTTCCTAGAGGGCACATTATGTATGTGAAGTCAAAGCAGTACAACCCAATGAATTGTGAAACATGTTATTCCCTCTAAGTGTTAAGCATTTTTTTCCCGGTTGGCTCCTACCAGGAAAGGTGAAGTGGAACAGCTGGAGGATAATGAAACCAGCATGTGCCTAGTTTGTTTTGAGTCTAGCAACAAAATTGTCTAACCTGTGCAAGAGACCTACAGTGCCACCTGGATTTGATTTTACATTATAGTTCGTTCCTTGAAACCTATTATCTCTGGGCACCATACCAAGAATGCTTTCACTTCTGAGCATCCTTTAGATTGCAAGCATTATCTTTCCTCTGCTGCAACTTTGACATTTCTGTGTGTTCTATTAAAAAAAAAAAACAACAAACAAAACCAAAACCAAAACCCAAAACAAATCAAAGAAAGTTAAACTTTATGGATGATAATAACTACAGAAGGGATTCAAGGGAATCCTCTTACATATTACCAAAATCTATTGGGATAGTGGTGACTACAGTGTAACAGATGTAACTGCTTGGCAATGGCTGAGGATCAATTCTTTCATTTTTCAGGCATTCTGAACCATGGAATAACATCAATAATTAGTTTAGTTCAGAGAAACAACAAAGTGAATGAGAATTGCTTTCTAAACTCTACCTGATCCCCAGCCATGACATGAAGACCCATCTTGTCTTACAAAGCAGCACTTAAAATGTATCACAGTATCCCATGAGATGTTACACTCCATCTTCATTTAAGTATCTGTCAAACTATCACATACAAAAGAAATCAGGATCTGGTCAGAGTTAAGCAGCATTAGCAAAAAAAGATGAAAAACCAGCAAATGGGTTGTTGTTACAGAATTTCCAGCCAAAAGTAGCTGTAACCCTACCTTCTTTTATCACTCGGTGTCCACCTACCCAAATAACTGACAGACTCCTCCCCTTCCCGTGTTCTGCACCAGAATTTATCTGTGCGTTAATTCCTGTGTCTACCTTTGAAGTTAGAAGACCCATGGTCTTTGAATTTCTAGTTAAATACAGAGAAATGGAACAAACCCAGGCATTTCTACATTACCTATATATAGTGTGGGATGCATGCATAAAACCAGATTTGACAGCAAAGATTATACCCATAATTATGTGTTGTTTGCAAAATGCTTTGAAAATATAACAAGTTACATAAATGCTACGTCTTACTGAGTGCCATATATTTCTACATGCATATGGAAGGTGGGTTGAAGAATGTGGGTAGATGTTTGCAGAGAAAGAGTAGTTAGAATGGTGAACATTATTATTGTGAGTATTATGGGATATAAATATGCCAATAGTAGGAGATATCACAGAATCACATATCATGTCTAATTTTTTTTTTGCCTTTTTTCTCAAAAATGCTCAGTGAAGATGAAGGAAACTTCAGATAAGTTAAAATAAGTAAATATCAACTTTACCATCCACTGCACTCAGAGGGTCCTTTGGCTCATCCTGGGAAGCAGATTTATGATTCAGCATTTCAGGGGTTGGCCCCAGCACTCTAGACGCAGGTCTTGGCTGGAACAGCTTCTTCATTTTAAAATCTTCTGCTTTTGCTTCGGCAAAAGTTCCATCAAAAGGACTGACTTGTGAAGAGTAGAATCTATCAGCATAAACATGAGACCCCTTAGTCCTACTGTGAGAGCTTTTGTCATTGCTTTGTGCTGACAAGTTCTGAGTGATGTACGTATGCAGTGCAGCCATCAGAGTTTTTTGGTCAAGCCCCATTTCTGACTCTGGCAAGAACTTGTCCGGCTGAGGCTGGCTGAAGGTCCTCCCACGGAGATTTTCAGCGTGCTGTTGATGGGATGTTGTTGCATGGGCCAAAGGAGGAGCTCTTTCTTTAAACTGTTGCATCATGTAGTACCTGGTAGGATCACTATAGATGTAGCTCTAGAGAGAGTAGAAGGTGGAAAAAACTCAGGAATCACAGGCGTAACCCTTAGTGTTTCACCCATCAGGAAAACAATAAGTAGAATCTGTAATGTGTAGGTAGACTGCAAACCTCAAATGGTAAGTTTGCTTTAAAGAGGCACTAAGACTTTAGTACAAATTTTGTGAAACAGTATTAGATTATTAAATAGAAAAAGAAAGACATTAGAGAGAGAATTATAAAATCCAAACTTGATGTTAACTATGTATGCCCTATTTGTATTCAGTTGGAGAAAGAAAATTTAGGAAAGCCACTTTCTCTCTGTTTTTTACTAGACTTCTAAGAATAGCTTTTTTTTTTTTTCCAGGCTACTTACCAAAAACTGTCAAGTCAAACCAAAAATGTCATTTTTTGAAGAACACTGACAAAACAAAAAAATTCTTTTATATATATAAAATACTTTTTTTAAAATTTAAAATATCAAAGATTTCATTAATCTGATTTTTTCACTAAATAAATCTCTAACCAAAATGTCCTTTGACAGTATAAAGAAATGCACAAACAGCCAATAAATTAGCTTTGAATTCCTTGATTATTTTTAAGTAAAACAACTCAGCAATTTAAAGAAGAAAGTATAAAAGGTTTAAATCATGCTAAACCCTCATTTTCATTGAAGAACTCTTGGGCTGGCACTAGGTTTTCCTATTTTTAGTTTCAGATTTTCAAGGATACATCAATTGGGAATCTAGCAATGCAAGACAACATCTGTTTTCATTGACCTTTTTTTGATGATGAAATTCAGTTTTGAGGAAAAAATCTAAATCTCCTTAAGTACTCTAAGACTCTATCCAGCAAATAAGAAAAATAACATTTACTATAATTCAATCCTAGAGACATTTTTTGTTAGGATCACAACCTGAAGGCAGGATTTTTTGGTTTTCAAAAAACAGTTCCACCCTCCCAAATAATTTCAAAAAGGCCTCTTCCTTCACTCCCAGCTAAAAACAAATTTCAACTGAGAGATTTACTTATATTCAGAATTATTCCAGTTAGACTCTTTGTTCATAATTCCTACAGGACACTTCACTGAAGTTGCATCACATGCTGTATGCACGATGAAGAATGAGTCCTGCCTCTCAGATGTGGTCTCTTGGTTAAACTATCATACAAATGACATTACAACGTGGGAAACGTAGGACAGAGGTTATTTCAGCTCTCACCACTATGAATTATAGCAGATCACTCCTGGCCCTGTACACTGATAGCAGAATGGTTTAGGACAGAAAGAGCTGTAAAATACATCCAGAGTGCAGCGTCTATACAACCCAGAGGAGGGCAACTAGTAGAATTTGGCCAGAAAAATCATTATTTATATATTTTCTAATGGACTTTGTAAAGGCAAAATAAGTAAGGCTGATAAGCTGTTCTAGAGATGAGTAAAAACTTTTAGTTTTTATCTAGTTCTTTATGGACAAAAATTTTGCTCTCCATCTGAACAATTTTATTTCTTCTGATAACAGTCAGTTGATTTATAATATATATTCATAACCCTTGTTTTCCAAGAGGGTTATCCTCCCCCTGAGAAATGATTGAAGAGGTTCTTTCAATGATTCTGTATCATGATTTGTAGATGTATGGCTTATGCAACTGTATTACAGAAAAGAAAGGCACTTTCGCTTCTTTGGCTTGTGATCCACCAACGCAAGGCTTTTGACTTCAGCAGGTGGTCTTTAACATAGAAACGTGTTTTGTTAATGCCAAGAAATTGGACTAGAGTAAGACAGTGTCAATGAATATAGAGCTAGAGATCAAGCAGCTTTGTGTATGAAATATTTTAATGTCCCCTGGGAACTGTATCAAACAACAGCAACATAGCTCTGGTTCAGTGCACCAGCTGCAGGGTATGCACTGCTCTGATCAACACCAAGAGGGGAGCCAGTTGTCAAAATACAAGTTGAACACTGTTTACATAATTAATAGCAAATCCGAGATGTGAAAAACTACTAGTCGTATGTATTCATCTCTCCATTTCAACCGGTCTTTGTGTGGGGTAATTAAGTCTTTAATGATGCTCACTCCCTAGAAGGAGCTGCAGACGATGACACAAAGCAGTCCCAGACACACCAGGTAGTTTATAGAGAACTCACAGAAACGGCCATCTGCCTCTCCCACCCCTGTACTCCCTACCTCACCACCTTTTGGAGCACCTTCTGGGTACAAGGGAAGGAAGAACAGGGAGCTGGGAAAGGGAGAAACATGACAAGGGGAAGAGAAAATTTCCCGTTCAGCCATGAAAGACATTAAGTCAGTTCAAACCAGCTTGTGTAACTATACCCTAATTTGGATCTTTGTCCTATATCTATCTGCCTCCCTTTGCTTCTAAAGCTTTACTAATAAATCGGGTCTTAGGAGGAGCAAAACTGCTAGACACTCTCAAACCACTTGTGAAAGATTAGGGCCAGGAGATGTGGGCTGGCTTTTGATGAGCTATTTAACAAGTCCAAATATCTTCTAACATTAACAGATCAGTGATTTCCTGCTCTTGCAGACAAGATGCACAACAGGAAAGAAAACACAAGAAAAACACCAAGTGACTGTACACAAAACTGGATATAAGTAAGTGCCAGTTCTGGGCTCAGAGCTACACCTCTATCAAGAAGGGTCAGCATCTCAGCAGCTCGACAGGTCACAATTCGGACAGTAAAGGATGAAATATTAAAAGTTCTAATGAAAGTACAGCACCAACAGCTCAGCTGTCTTCCCAGTGCACTCAGACACCAGCCTATCTGATGTAGCTTAGTCTGACTTAATTAAAGGGGTCTCACAGCTGTATGGCATGGCAGTGCTCAACTTGGATAAGAAAAAAATCCCCTTCACCAGTGCTCCCACCTCTTCTCAAACAAAACACAGCACCAAAAATATATGTGCCAACTGAAATATGCAAGGTGAAATCCAAGTGAAATCACAGCATGGACAAATACAACCCTAGACTATGTGCTCGTGCTAAGTGGCATGGAAAAAACCCATATATTTTTACAGAAAAATATAGGAGAAAAATATCTGTTATATGTAGTTTAAAATCTAGTGACAATTTACATCTTAAGTTATTAATAACAATTGCAGAGCACTGTGAAAATCTTATTAGTTTTTGCAATCTAACCTCCTGAATCTGGACACTGCTATTTTGACTTACTTCAAAGTTTAATGGCATAATCCATGGTCAGTGAAAAGAAGAATCTGTTAATTCTTTTGTTGGTGCCTTTGGAGAAACTGCTAACATTATGGAGAAGCAGAAGGAAACAGGGAGCAGGAAAAATTTAAAAAGAAAATTAATTTCTACATTGATTAAACTGGATTTATATAAAATGCTGCCAGTAATTGCGGAAAAAACAAGCATTAAATGAAATGTGCAGAGCTAAGAAAGATTGCTCAGTTACTATATACCTGGTTTATACTGAACAGACTTAGAATACAAGTCCCTAGCACTATCAGCAATATTTTTTTTTAATAGATCCGCTACTGTTCAATTATCTCATGTCACTGATATAGCATCTTTTAAAAGTACTCTGAATCGCTAAAAAACTCAGTTTAAAAAAAAAAAATCTTATTTCTCCATCTGCACAAGATTTTCCTCTTCTTCGTCACCCTTCAAATAAGCTATCTCAGTAATTCACACATTATCAAAAAACCCTGTGCGCTAACCTTTCTGAAGATGGAATTGTTAGGGCAATGTCTTGTATGGTTAGGTATGTAAGTAACTGACATTTTCTGCATGGAAGTTCACAGAAGGGCACATTAAATTATACCCTGCAGATGCACTGTGCAATAGTCTATGGACTACACGTTTTCTTTAAAAAAAAAAAAAAAATTAGAAAAGGGGGCAGGATTAGATACATACAACCCAAGGCACAGATAAATATTGTTCAATTTATCCACTAAGGGATAGATTGATTTGAATATTTCGCCTAAGTGCAGAAAGAATGGAATTAAATTTATGAAAAAATACTTCCTTTCTTGAGGATACATGTGCTAGACCTTGAAGGCATATAGAGCTAACAAAAAATCCCTTAGGAATGGATAAAGAAGAAATCTTCCTGCCTGAATTTCATTTAGCTTTTTCTGTTTGTTGCATTTTCTGATATTAATTCATGTTTGTTACCACCTAAATTTGGTAGCACCATGATTCCACCTACAATATTTAATTTATTGTGCCTATTTGAGACAGTGGCAGTATGCTCTCTAAAACTAGAAGAGAAAAACACAACAAACACTGGAACCAGGCCCTCCCTCACCAATGGTGGGATAACATAAAAGTTTCCAAAGGCTACCAAAAATTAAATGATCTCACACTCACCGTGTGGAGTGAAAGACGTTTGGCTTTTTCTTCTGGAAGCAGTCTAGGTACTTTACAAACCACATGCACTTGTCTCGAGTAAACTCACTACGTGGGAAATGCCATGTACTCGTGTGGGTTAAACCACGACAACTCGGGTCAACCCTTAACTAAACAGGAGCACAAGTGGCACTGCCTGATTGCTGGGTCTGAGTGCGGGCTGTGCATTCGTACACCTCACTTTACCTTCACCTTGAGAGAAATCCAGTCAACAGTGAAACCTGAGGGCCAAATGGGTGTCTTGGAGTGGATTACAGTGCAAAAGTCCCTGGGAGGGAGCTAAGTAAGCAGTACAGCTGCATCCTCAGAGCTTCACAGCTAAAGCAGCCACACCTATGCTATCAAAGCTTTAATTCTTCCAGCCTTTGAGCTGCTGTTCCCATACAGCGCTGCACTCTCAGGAGGGTATCTTAGGAGGCTTCCAGCTGGATTCAAGCTAGCTGAAAGGTGGGGAACTACCCTTTACAAGCTTCTGTGTGCTGCAGGCACAGCTAAACACTCTGCACCAAATTCAATGTTCAGTTTTCTGAAAATAATAGGTAAAGCCAATGAAAGAATTCCATTTTCTGAGCAATAGTGACGCAAAAAGCCCTTTCTACCAGCTGATAATGACCTTTTCACTTACTATAGATTAGGATATTATACCATGCACTGGATAAACAATGAGAACTTGGAAGACTAATTCAGAATCCAGAAACTGGCTAAGAGGACAAACCAGTACCTCCTGCAGCAATGGGATATCATCAGACCATGGTCTTTCGGCAGATTCACAGGCTGAAGGCAACCGGCACTGTTACAGTCATCGCATCTGACCTACTATTTCACTTATCATTTTCTGTAACTCTCTCTTATTTTTTTTCTGAGAATTACAACTGCTTTGAAACCATTTAAGAACTACATCAGAGAAGTAAAGATGGCAAAGATTGTTAATTAACACCCTGTAGTTTGCAGTGTCAAAAGCTTGATCAAGCAAAAGGGGTCCTCAGAGTCTCCTTTGATCAAAACTAGTGATGACTTTGCTTCCTAATTCTGGTTTTGAAACTGCAGTGTAACAGGATTGTCTGGGGTCCAACTGGATACCACTCAGTAATCCACATTGCTATAATTTCAATTGACAGTGATTTGATTGTTAGATGCATATTCTACCACTCAAACAGAACAACCCTCAAAAAAAAAACCAAAACCAAACCAGACGATAAATACATCGGTTTATTTCATGTATAAGTTACTATTTAAGAAATTCACTTTTACATCTCAAATATTCCCAGCCACTCTTGGTCTCCTTTGGGATCCTCTTAGGTGCGTGCCTACCCTTCAACCTTGTCCAATAGACTCTCCTCCACAAATCATGTTTATGGTTTGTTGCCATTTCTTGTACTGCGGAGGAACTCGCTAACTTTAGCCTTCATAACTAACTGCTAGTTGTTCTCTCTGTTCCTGACAAATCTCCATCCTATAGGTTAAAACAAAGTTTCTAAAATATTTCCTTTGGTGTAAAAGGAGTGCTGGATTGTCTTTCCTCAGCATTCATCATTAGCTCACCACAAACAGAAAAATTAGTTTTACACATCGGGTTACATGATAACCTGGCTTGTCTCCATGAATAAAGGAGCAGACTAAAATGGATGAACCCCAGGTTCCTCCCCAGGCCATCACAGTGAGCCATCAGCCATGAAGCCCAGGAGTGCCACCCACCAGATGGGTCAATGGGAGAAGCTCTCTGGTTCACCCTTATGGGATGGCAAGGAGAGCATCTTGTTGTTGTACAATGTATATTATGGGATGTTTAGAGAAAGAACCAGAGAGAAGGGGATCAAGGTAGACTGGGAAACAACTGTGGTAAACAGTGGGAAAAAGGGGTAAAAGGGACCGGTAGCATGTAAGCAGGCTGACCAGTATACTTGTCTGACCATGCCTTCTGTCTGATCACCACAGTCTGTCCTGTCTTCTCCATAGATTCCATTTCTAACTATTTTTCTGGGTGAGACACTCTCTATACTGTGTGTATAGTGGTCTGAGTGCCAACAACCGGAGTCAGACCATGGGTTCCATGGTGCCTATTGTCAGTACCTGCCCCACCTGGCTACTGGTACATGTGAGGACATGGAACTGAAGCAGCTTCACCTCTCTCAGGCTACCGGGTTCAGTGGCTCCCTAACATTACTAATAGGAACCCAAAAGTGACAGTCAACCCCCAGTGGATGGTAGAACTTGTGGAGCATGGCCATCAGTGCTGACAGATATACCAAAGTTTATCAGCTTCCCTTGTTTGAGAACAGTTTCCTCGTATGTCAATAAGTCTGGTACTTAAGGTTTCAGCAAATTATGTTTAAACACATTTTCTGTAGGCATATGCTGGTATATTGAGCTTACTCATTATCTAAAGATGTTTTACATAGAAACATGAAAACCTTCATCTGCCAAAAGTTGAGCACAGTAGCACCAATTCAATATATTTATAACTCTAACATATGAATCCAGAGACTACTTTTACCTAAAGAAATGCAAGTGGACAGAGATCTGCAGAATCCATGTCTATAACATTTCTTTACAACCCCACTGAAAGCAACCAACCATTTTCCGGACAACGGCTAGAGAGGTAAGGTGAAGTTTTTTACCCCTTCATAAAAAAAAATTATTGTTGCATTGTCCTGAAATGTATACACCAGCAAAAATTATTGTTGCGTTGTCCTGAAATGTATACACCAGCACACTCACACAGAGGTTAGATAAAATAATTTTAAATTTGTGTGAACTCTATCCTCTCATTTGATAAATATGATCTAAAAATAAATATGGAATACATGTTAAAATTTGTACCAGCTCCACCATCTTCTATTTACTGAGCCCAGTGTACTGAAATACAGTGAGTAAATATTTGCAAGAGAAATAGCAAGCTTGCAGGAGAAAGGACAGAAACAAAAATTCCAAACACATGGTATTTGGCAAAAAAGAGTTGATTTTGAAAGGGATGGCAAGGGATCTGAAAAAGAAGCAAATATTATTGTCCAGTTAGTATTTGAGATTATAAAACTGTCAACCTATGTTTCATCTGGAAATTACTAAAAATTAATGAATTGGTCTTTTAAATAAGCCTCCAGGCCTACACACATCATTTATAATATTATTTCTATAGCACTTGTATCTTCAAACCATTGTACAAATAATTAATCTTTACAAGATTACAAATCTTTACAAGCTGTGTGATAAGGAAAATTATGATTTCTATGTTAAGATGTGGAAATTCTGTCACTACATCGTACGTGAACTGATAGGTTGTAGGCAAAGGTAGGTGCTAGATCTAAGACTTGAAGAGCACGATACTGGCACTAGAATCTTCACTTGTCAAATTATGAAGCTCAAAAATTAAACCACAGATCACATTAGATTGCCAAATCGTGTATACATACTTCAAAGAAACTGACTGTAATTTTGCTAGGGTTTGTAGCCATGATTCTGTTAGATCTTCAAATGTATGGGTTCCAGTCCTCCCAGGAAAAAAAAAAATGCTCTCTAGACCAGATTCATGCAGGATAGAATTTACGACATCTCATTTTATATATTTAAATTACAATGGATGTGTCACAACTTGGAAATTCCTTTTTTCTCTCCACTGATCATAAAATGAGTTTAGGCTGACTTGCACCAATACAAACATCTGTATTTGGTCAAATGAGTTCTGCTCCAGTGCTTACAAGGTTTTGTTTTTTCACTGTATTATAGGGTTGGTCAAGGGGAAATCATGCCTGACCAATCTGATAGCCTTCTGTGATGGCATGACCAGCTGGGTAGATGAGGGGAGAGTGGTAGATGTTGTCCACCTTGACTTCAGCAAGGCTTTTGACACTGTCTCCCATAACATCCTCATAGGGAAGCTCAAGAAGTATGGGTTGGATGAGTGGACAGTGAGGTGGATTGGGAACTGGCTGAATGGCAGGGCTCAGAGGGTTCTGATCAGCGGGGCAGAGTCCAGTTGGAGGCCGGTAGTTAGTGGAGTTCCCCAGGGCTCGGTACTCGGCCCAGTCTTGTTCAACTTGTTCATCAATGACCTAGACGAGGGGGACAGAGTGTACCATCAGCAAGTTCGCTGATGACACAAAACTGGGAGGAGTGGCTGATACTCTGGAAGGCTGCGCTGCCATTCAGCAGGACCTGGACAGGATGGAGAGTTGGGGGGAAAGGAACGATGAAATTCAAAAAGGGCAAGTGCCGAGTGCTGCACCTGGGGAGGTCGAACCCCATGCACCAATACAGGCTGGGGGCTGACCTGCTGGAAAGCAGCTCTGCCGAGAGGGACCTGGGAGTCCTGGTGGATGACAAACTCACCATGAGCCAGCAGTGTGCCCTTGTTGCCAAGAAGGCCAATGGTATCCTGGGGTGCATTAAGAGGAGTGTGGCCAGCAGGTCGAGGGAGGTTATCCTCCCCCTCTACTTTGCCCTGGTGAGACCCCACCTGGAATACTGTGTCTGGTTCTGGGCTCCCCAGTTCAAGAAAGATGAGGAACTCCTAGAAAGTGTCCAGAGGAGAGCAATGAGGATGATAAAGGGACTGGAGCATCTCCCCTGTGAGAAAAGGCTGAGAGAGTTGGGCTTGTTCAGCCTGAAGAA
>BOSO01008829.1:0-23518 GCA_018403395.1 Gorsachius goisagi | reverse complement strand
GGCGGTTGGACTAGATGATCTCCTGAGGTCCCTTCCAACTCTCGCCATTCTGTGTGTGTTCAGGTCACAGAATGGAGAAGCATACTTTTTTTGTTTCTTTTGCACTCTGAGGCCCTGTCATCCGTATGCAAGGCAGCCAAAATCCCACTGACCTCATCTCAGGCTATAAATAAAAGCATTTATTTTTACAGCAGAGATTTAGGTACCTCATTCTGTCATTCAGATTGGCAGTGAATGGTTTGGCTCCTGGAGCAATTAATCACTGATCAGCTGCTGGCAGAGTCGTCCCCCCCCAGGTTCTGTGTCTAGGAGCTGGTTGGCTGCTGGAGCTGTCAACTGGCTCCCAAGCAAGCCAAGGATATTTCTCACTGGCAAATCATTGTTACTTATGTCAGCAAAAGGAATAGCCACTAAAAATACCCAGTGCTTGCTAGCACTGAATCAACTGCAGCCATCTAGGAGTGGTAGGCCACCAGCTGTTAAAACCAGGACTGTGAAAGGTCTTTGAAATACCTGGTTTAGCTTTGCAGTGAGTGTTGTGAGTCTTGCCGCTTATTAAAGTCTCAGTCCACAAGTGCCAAGCCCACTTGACAAGGCTAGCATAAGGAGTGGGTGAGGAGGGAACGGAAATGCCTCCACAGCTTGGCTGGTATCAGAAGGATAATTAAATATTCATTAGAACAGGGATTCAAACCTGGCTTTCCATTGTGAGTGCCTTAACCACAGTTTGGCAAAGTCACTTTCTCCTTCTCCTTAGCCCCATGACCATTTAATTATTTATACAAAGTGGAATAACACTGAGAAGGGACGTTGGAAGAGCAGATATAGTTGTCCCGGGATGATAGGGAAAGAAATACAGAGATCATTTATTGTGCAGACCTCCTGTCCCCACTGGACAGGGAATTTGGGAATGTAGCTTGAGAGTCCTTCTGAGGAGAAGGATTTGGTTTAGTTTTGTGAATGCCTGCTAGCAGAACATGTAGGCGTATCTACACAAAGCAGCACAGCAATGAATTTTGGACCCTGAAAGCAATGTATCTGCCTTATATTGCTTCAGTGCCAGGGTAAAGTAGCTTAGTCTACACCTCACAGACACCTGTGAAGTGCTGGTTCCAGACCTAGGCTGTGTGTTTCATGGTTAAGGACCTGTGCACCAGTTGCAGTGTAAGCCTACTCAAAGATATCTTAAAGACTGCCTTGCAGAAATTTAGGTAGCTGGGAGCTCAAATCACAATTGAATAGGAATTTTTTTTTGGAGCCTCAAAGAGATTGGACTCAGGAGCCTATATGACATTTGGATGTCTACTTGTGAAATGCAAACTTTCTCAGAGCAGGTCGGACTGAGGTGGTTTTGAAAGTGTCAAAACCTGCTAGAAATCTCCATCTTTCCAAAATAATTGGAACGTACTAGCACTGATAGGAAGATAATAAAAAATATCTCTGACCCAGCCAGATCCAGAACAGGGTCCTCTCTTTGAGGATTATAGCCACACTACCCATACTTAGGAAGGACTTTCTGGCTGAGGCTACCTACAGTAATCAAGGAAATGCTGAGACTGAAATCTTTAGATAGGCTTAAGTAGGTGTCCTGAATCCAGATGAAACCAGTATTTGTAAGAGCTCTGTTTGAGAAGATCTGATACGTATAAACAAGAGTGAATGACCATGAAAATACACATTACTCAGTCTAGCAAGTTGAGTCTAGACTGCTTACAATTCACGAATTATAATTACAAATCACCTTTCAATTGGTCACAAGATGCTGACCACAAAAGAATAAAATACATGAAGATTGCATTCTGGAATAACTAGTATTGCCATTAACAAATGTAGTTAATACTCTAATTACCATGCCAGTTATCTAGTTACTAGTATTATGTAGTAACTACTATTTTCTCCATCCTGCAGAGTCTTAAGCAGATTAAAGCTCATGTACAGATTCTCTTTTTCAATTACACTACGAGGTTGCAGTGTTCAAGAATAGTATGAGCCCATGCTAAAAAATGACCTCTTCTTTAGATCCACAAAAAGCAACACTACATGTGAGTATGACACTTTGTTGGCACAGCAAATCAAGCTGTTAAATGTTAATTGAGGATTATATTTGATGACTGAAGATGCATTTGATTGAGGGTCTGCACAATTTTGGGCATAGTTTGAAACTGGATGATGGCTCCTTTCAAACTCTTTTGAACATAAGGCTTGCCTTGCACTGTTAATTATCATGTTTGTGACAGTAGTGCCTAAAAACCAGTTGAGCTAAAAGCTATTCTGTTACAGGGTAAGTAAGAGGCATCCTGTATTCCAAAGAGTCACCATATAAAGAAATGAGACCCACAGGACAGGGGAAAAGGATTTAACAGAGAGGCAGCATAAATGGCGTCATGGCAGCAAGAATCTCCCATACACCTCCACTCTAGTAGCGGAATGTAAGTAATAAATGTTTATAAATGGTAGAAAAGGAAACAAAAGTGAGGGTGAGTAAGGAAGCAAGGTGGAGGAGGTGGTATAAAAGCGGGTATGTGTGAAATTGAATTTAAAAGCCTGGGAAGCAGGCTTACCTCTGCCTTTTTAAAATTATTTTGATGGCTTTCATAGGTGCTCTTACCAGCAAGTAAGGCTTGCTGGGTTTTTTCCCAATGCCACCCATTGTTAAGGGAAAAGAGTTAACTGAAGTACTGCCTGGTATGCTGCTTGACACTAAAACTGGAGCTTTTTCCCGCACAGTTCAGGTGATGGAGGCAGCCCTGCTGCAGCTAAGCTTTATCCTCTTCTTGGGAATTCCTTTCTGCTTTAGCTGCTTCTGCAGCTAATGACTGGAGCCACTGTGCTACTTTGTCAGTGGTCTGATTTATGTAAAGGGAGACTCATCTGCAAGTGATTTCTGAAATCTTCAAAACCAGTATGTTAAGAATAACATATGTGGAAGCCTGTAAAGCAAATTGACTGTGGAGACATCCCTGAAACTCCAGGAGAGGTAAGAAAAATATTGTACCTTGCCTAGAAATCTTTCCTCGGTTGCCCATTTTAAGATAGTACCAAACAATATTGAAAAACAGCAAAGAAGATAAAAATGAACCTCAGATGCTGTGTTTCATCTTAGCTGTGTTTCATTTTAACCAGACACATACAGCATTTCCACTTTTGGGTTTCCAAAGATATCTCTTAAATGAAGTTGCCTTTTGGAAGCATATAAAGATAAAAATGGACACCTGATCTCAGGATCAAATTTTATGTGGATTCAGTTGTTATTGTTACCAGCTCATTGCCTGTAAGAATTAGTCATTGATATAATTGCCAAATATTAATGTTCTTCTATGGCTTTACTGTCATATCAAGAGTGTTGTGATCTAATTTAACCTGTATTTTCCTAAAAGGTTTATTTCTTTCATCCAGTCTATATTTTCAGCTGCGGTGATTCTCATCATCCAGTACAGAAAAATATCCCCTCCACACAAACACCAACAGTTGTCTTAATTTGGCCTCATGCTTTGATACCAATTTGGCTGGATCAAATCCTAATACAGTCATTCAAATATGGGACAAAGAGACTGAAAAGTCTTGCTTTCAGGAAACCTTTCTCAACCAACAAAAATATTATTTGTTGCCTGTGAGAGTGTGGGTTTCATTATGCTCAGTGGAGAGATCGGCTCATTGTGAAGCCTTGCAGCTAGTACACAAAAGGGAAGATGAACAGAGTGAATCATCACAAAACGCCTCCTATTCACTCCAAATGTAATGTAAACAAAGAATGTAAGTAAACATATGCATAATTTAATATTTTTCTGCAGGCCTGTGACTGTTAAGAATATGAAGTGGCTTGCCACTAGCAATCTGAAAGAAAAGGTTCAAGAACACAAGAAATGCTGCAGGGTAGGACTAAACATAAGCAAACGAGGGTCTAGAGAATATTTTATTATCTGACAGATAGGCTGAAAAGACACATAACTGGAGGAGAGCAGCTGCAAGGAACAGCCTGTGATGCTGTAACTTCCCCAGCTCCACATATGTCAGAAATAAATATAATTGCAGTCCTGAAGCATACGGGTTGGTCAGTGCCAATACGAGTTCCACTCATTACCTGCAGCCCTTTCAGGCATGCAGTACTTATCCTTCCTTTGCTAAGCAAGAAGATGAAGAAAGCTGGCAAAACCCAGTTTTCGGAGCCAGCTGGAGGCCTCTGGGGCCACCTGGATGGAGAGGGTGTCTGAGAGGCAGCTGTTGGCCCATCAGCTCTGCTGGCAGCCTTCACCCTCCTGCCAGCTGTGTCCCTGCACGTCACCAGCTGCATCTGTCAAGAAGCCACGGAAATACACTGAAATCTTTTGCTGCAGCCTGTGCAATTTTTCCAAACACCAAAAATAAATATGATGGAGAGCTCACATGTTCAGTCAGATGAAGTTCAGCTCCCTACATAATTTGATTCAAAATCCACAAGTAACCTTATGCAGGGATGGTGAGGACAGAGGCAGGAGAGCCTGACAGAAAGATTTATGTAAAACTCTGTCTCTTTCAGGCAAGTAAGCACTATCTGAGTATTTAGGTGACATACACACCTGCCTGAGAAGGTGAACTGATTGAAACTGAATGTAAAGTAACTTAGCATGGAAGTGTGACAAAGTCATCTCCCCCATTCTTAACTGCCCTCCAGTTACTGAAACTCAGAACCAGACTGAGAATACCACAAGAGGTAATTTAATTTCCAAATCAAGGTGATTGCATTTAGAATTAGTTTAAAAAAAACAAGTGTAATTCTTTGTCTCAGCTTTCTTCAGCATGGACACGGCATTTCCCACACTTAGGAACTGAGCTGTGAATTAGTCAAGCTATTTACTCTCACTTGTCAAGCTACATACCCCATGTTTTGGCAGAGAAGAGAGTAGACATAGTGGAGATAGAATTTCTATTTCAAAACACTTTAGAGGTGTTGAGATATTAGCGTGATGGGTAATACATGAAAAACAGCCTTAATGAGGGGAATATATGTATACCTTTTACTAAAATAAAGCTGTTGCCTTTTTGAACTCAAAGTGACGTTTTGGATCATCTGTTTGTGAAAATCCTTTCATTAGCACTCGGAAGACTGTGGCTGGGGAGGCTGACGGAGCGTGTGCTGGATCTCCATTATGCCCTGCGCTTGTTCTGGGCAATCAGTCCATCATGTCAGCACCAGTGTATGTGTGGGGGGAAAACCCGAAGCATCTAGATTAAAGAGCAAAATTCAGCACTGCTTTCACAGGACTCGAGAGTAAGTTTTGTCCTAATTTAATATGTCTGTAGTAAATTAATAGACTTGAATGCAGGGAGGTTTAATTAACATTTAACCTGAATATTCTGCATGGCACAGGCCGAAGAATTTCAGAACAAAAAAATATACTGTGTGGAAGTATATAATGTGAAAAACAATTTGTTGAAAAGGCATTCAGATTACGTACTAGTTACTGTATACACAAGAGTAATTGAATGATACGTTTTGCAAAAAATGTACATTGAGGCTTCCGGAGAAGGACATACTGCTCAGCACATAATTCCATAATATACCCATTACATGCCTTAAATGACCTAACTGATTATAACTCTTACTACTAACAACTGTAAATGTTGAAAGATAATTTTCTTCAACTTATCAATGAATTATAGGGTTTGTTCTCATGAGTTAGACTCTTGTGATGTATTCATAATCTACAAAGAAGTAATACACGCAAAGCATACAATTTTTGTAATGTTATAACATGCATATAATACAAAACTTACAGCATTTAATTTTTATGTGTTAGAAGTTCAGAGAGATTTTCTGGAATTACACTAAAATTATAAATAGAACATCAGTTAAGAGGAACTGTTTGGATTCTAACCTGATTCACCATCTGCTTTGAAAAATTGAAGTGTCTGTATATTTGTAAGAAAGAAAGAAAATGACAATGTCCTTAATAAACATGCTCTGGGAATAGTACTAAGACTTAAGTCATTCAGCCCTTGCTAATAAAACTTAATTTATTGTTGTATGATTTATCAGATTCTTTATGAACCATTGTTTTATCTTTGAAACAGTAAATGTAATTGGAATTATCACTGCCTGGCTCATGTTTTGCTTAGTTTATAAACCTAGTACTTCTTTGATACTAAATTTCTGTGGCTAAGTTTGATGAGACAGCCAAAAGACCTGGATCTCTGTCCCAGAACTAATGTGCCATTCACAGCCATGCTGGTGTTCACAGTTCAGGAGAGACTGTCAATCATATGTAAGTATACGGTGGTGATAACTTGGAAGCTGAAAATTTTGGCAGGGAAAAAGTGACCGTAATGACTCTCTGAAACCCATGTATTAACAATGAAAGAATTCTATGTGTCATCTCATTTACTCTACAGGTGAAATACAAGTTTGCCACCAATACCATATAATAACAGTTGCAAAGGTATCTAGAAGTATCACCAAAGAAGCCTATTTATTTCTGAGGATCAGAAGAAAAATGTTCTTTAGTCATGGGACTCCTGGTACCATTCCTGAGACTATTTTGGTGTACTCATGGGTGAAAAGCATGACTGGGGGATATGTATGATTATGGTGATACTGTAACGAGTTTGAGCTTTCAACAATCTTACCAAAAGTAAGAAAACTGGAAAGTGGATGTCAGTCTGCTTGACACACAGGCTTTTTTTAGTCTCTGATATTCTTTCAGAAATAGTTGACAATATGCCTTTTTGATAGAGGACCTGGTTAACTCACTTGCCAAGGACAGGAGATATTTCCCGTTGGACCTCACTGGTCATGTGGGGTGGGGTCCGGCTTTATAGGTGGTAGATAAGACCCAGTGCCCTGCTGTTTTTGAATAGGTGAGCAGTCCCAGTGATATAATTTTAGCTTGGGGGAAGGTTTCTATTGTTCCCACAAGCTCCATTTTAAGGATTCAGTCAATGAAGTAAGACTACACAAGCATATTTTATAGGGAATCCAGGATGCTTTGAGAAATCCCTGGAATGCCTCTGCTTGCCTTAAGCAAATTGATGCAGTCATATTTGAAGGGAATGCAGTAGATGTAGCCGCATGTAAGAGGGTTTTTTTAGCTTTTTAATGATCTGAATACATGTGAAAATGATCCTTGAGAAATTTGTGGTTTTCATAGACATTTTACATAGCAGGCATGTCATTTCACTTGTCAGAGCTCATAAGGGACCTTGCTGCTTGTGGGCATGATATGAGTGAGGAGGTGTTGGGACAACAGACTCATCTTCTCTGAGTATTGGTTTGTTGCTGCCAGTTTGTGCTGTTGGATCCTGCTGGAATCAGGATTTTTGAGGGAAGAGATGACTTAGCTTACTATGTGGCAAAGATGGGTTGACTTTAAAGTTTGTGACTAGGAGATGACATCACAGACTAGACTATTTCTGGATGACAGCCAAATGTGTAGTTGAATATGTTCAGATTTGCAGCCATGATCCATAGCAACTTGTGAAAAACCTTCAGTGGGAAAGAAGGGGACTATTTTTGCATATATATTATCTGTGGGGATGTTAAATCTTTCGGAAAATTAATCTTGAGGTTTTGCTGTTTGGGAAATACAAGCAAAATTTAGTAAGGATATTTGGCTGTCAGTACCTTGAGGATCTTTGCACAGTATCGTGCGGAGTCAACATACTGAAAAGGGAAGCCAGGCAGAGTTCGAGGATGCAAATTCAAAACAGTGAACCTAAAGACTCTTGCTCAGGTGCTGCCTAAATCCCAAAAGCCCCTTGCAGTCTTACTTGAAGGCTCCCAAGCTGCCTGCCTGCTTACAGACAGGGTATTTGCTTTGTAAGAGGGAGTCCTTGGTTCCCTCTCCTCCTCCATTCAAGGCTGTTTCTGTGTTTTACATCAGTCACTGGATAAAATACAGGACTAAATGCAAAAGTGCACAATCTTCAAAGTAAAAGCTTACACTGGTATAATGGTTTGTGCAGCTGCATGACCTCAAAGTTTATAGGGCTTTTCCCTCCTGTAGTTAACCATAACAAATGTTAACACAATGCAAATGTGCCCCGATGTAAAAGTAAGGACTAGCATTTTGACTTGAAGCTGGCAGAGTAATCAAGTCGGTTTTATTTTATTAAACTGAGCTGCCCCAGGATCTCGGGAAAAAAAAAAAAGTCACAGAAGGCAAGATTTTATTTGACACAAATAAAATGCACAATGAAGCAAAGTAATGCTCATAACTGAGTTTACTTGGGACCACTGTGTAGGTCACTCATGGTTTTACTTTCACTTACTAATGATAAATTCATCAACATTGCCTCTGTGTCTCTCATTAGTATATCATAATATCTGCTAAATTAATTACCTCCCCTCCTCTGTTTTAAAGTTAATCCCCTACCTATAGAAACCATGTTTATATTACACACAAAGAGAATTCCTAGCTCTTTTAAATATATACCATGTATATATATATTTTTTTTTTTAAATATATACCATATACATTTATATAAACAAGTAAAACTTAAGACTTACAGATCCTAAAGTAACTTAAGCTGGTTTGCAACATTGCCTTAAACTACTAGAAATGGACAGTAAAGGTCATGCTAACTAGCCATGAGCTAACGCACTCTAAAAGACTACCATTGAGAGAGTAAATTACCTTAATCTGTAAAGTTTTAGTTCAGTGCTAACTTGAGTAACAATCAGCACAAAACTACGGGCAGTACAATGTCCTGGGTACATATTAATAGCTACAGATCCCATGCTAGCTGCTGGAAATAGGCAGCAGCTGCCATGGCAACCCTGTAACTTGTAATTTATTATTAAATGTTTATATTGCAGTGGCATACAGAGACTCAAACAATGGAAAGACACTGCCTGTCCAGATGTCCTTGTAGGCTCACCTTCCAAGGGGACAGGAGGCACACAAATACTGTGTGAATATGCCACTATTGAATCAATTTTTAATTGCTATAAGAGTAAAGACATAAACAAATAGATTAAAATAAAATATATTTTGCACTAAAGGAGTATTATTGTACTGCAAGTATTGTAAGAAGATAAGAGAGCAAAGCTTCAAAATCTTTAGCTTATGCAAAGTTTCTACATATTTATTCCAGCAAGAGTTATAATCATTTGTCTGTGTCAAAATTAAATCCTGATATAGTAAGGTACAGCTCTGGTAAATGGAGATTTACAGCTCTGAATGTCTGCTTACAACTGTGGTGAATTTGTTCTGTTGCTCTTAGGTTATCTTAGCAAATAACGACTGTTGCATCCTGAGAACATATCATTGTACCATTAGTTCAGCATGGGATCACCCACATCTGCGATAGCACAGAAACATCCACAAAATAAATGCTTGTCATAATAATTCAAAACTGAAGAGTTTGCTGGTGCTTTATTGCCATAATATATATTCACCTTTTCATCTATTCTCTTTCCATAAACAATGACACTTCAATGTCTTAATTTCCTCCTCCTCTTTATCTTTTCTGAACATCGGAATTTTTTATAAAATAAGCACCACAGATGTGTATGGGACAATTCTTTCATTAATGGATGTGAATTGAATGAAGGACTTTACAAAAAAAAAAGATTTCAAAACTTGCTGCCTACAGACAAAACTCAACACTGTGTTTTGCGAAGTCCCCTGTAGCATTTCACAGATTTCCTTCCATGTTTGAGTTATCTCCCTGATAAGCACCCCCGTGTTTCTCTAGCACAAAAATGGTCTGTCTTCGCAAGAGCTGGGCAACACTTTGAATTCAGAATTGGACTTCTGGAGGCTTTTTTTTCTTTCCTCCCCTGTGGAAAGAAGAAAAAGTCACTGGACAAAGTATAAAGAGATTTCCTAATGTGTTTCCTCTCATAGCTTTCTCTTGGGTTTAATGGAACAGGAACTTGAAGGAAGGTAAAGAACGGATCTGACGTCTTCCCAGCACCCAGTGGGTGACAGGAGTTACTGACTGGGAAGCTACTCCGAGGGATGGAAGAAGATACTAGCAAGGTTAGCCAAATTTTCTGCTCTGATTGGCCAAAAGAGCAGGTAGAGACTGTGGATTTTAGACTTAGACTGAGAAGCAGGATACTCTGTACTCCTTGTCTCCTGAGGGCTAACTGGCCATTCAACAGAAGGAGCTAAGGCCGAACAGGATAATGACGTGGAATGAACAAGCTTGCACGTTCATATTCTTCAGTCAGTAAAATGCCTATTGTGATTCACAAGCTGAAGTCTATTTTTTCACTAAGAATTGAATGCCTGCTTCAGAATGGGATGTCATGATGATGTTTCCTCAGGTAGTAAACAGTTTCCTCTCTAAATACTCTTGCTGTACCTCTGTCACGTCCTCACACCGGGTCTGCACGTTGTTGTTTCCTTTCCAGACAGAAGCAGTGGTGTGAATGGGAGGTGGGTACGGGTCTGCCCTCTGCTAGCCTCTCCCTGCTGTTGGACAGTAGATGCATACACAGGGCGTGATGTATATGAAGCTCTGTATATGGTTCCTCTCTTCTGAACTCTGCGAGGCCATTCTCTTTCCTGCAACCCTCTGAGTGGCCGTAGATGTCAGTAGCGAGTCATTGCAAACGCTGAAGTTAATGGGTTGGATTCAGACAAAGCCTCAGCACCTCACACCACTGCCTGCCCCTCTGTTTTTCCACTGCTTAGCGTACTTCATGAGGTACATTCTTCGCTATTTGAGAGACTTAGTGAAACTGACATCTCTGTTGTGTTTATGCTCATGAATTTTCCTTGTTCAGTCATGTGACATTATAATTAGGGGGGTTTTTTTGTCTTTCTCTCATCCACTCTGTTCTCTGCTGTCCACATCTCTCAGTGGGAGTCAGATGGGCCATCCTGTCCCCCACCACGGCACAGGGTGCATTGCGAGGCCAGGTGAGCGGTTTTGGCTTTTGCGGAGCTCTGCTATTGCATGCAGCTAGCACATCGTTTGTGCCCATTGCCAACATCGTCTTTCTGTTGAACGCTCAAAGCGTTCAGAACGCTCAGAAATGAGCCTGTGGTGTAGGCTGGTGTCAGAGCAGGTGTTTGTAGATGGTTCTGCATTTGACAACTGTTATCCATGGTGGGTAGCTATGAGGAATCTGATGACTCTGTCAGAGTCCTTTCCGGTATTAAATTCTAGCTGGGGAACTACTTTACCTTGGGTTTTCGTTTACACCCAGGGCCCATAGTCAGCCATGCTGACGGAATTTGAACTTCACTTCTGCATGAAAATCAGTGCCTGTGGATCTGACTGCAGGACAAGTGGCACAGACTGTAAATGCTAAGGAATAGTGAGCTACCCTGTCTCAGTTCTGTCATGAACCTTTATAAATAAATACCACTAATACTGGGGAGGGAGCTGGAACTCCCAAATAACCTGAGAAGTCAATGAAGGGCCAAGAAGAAAACTTCTGGTTACTCATTTGTATTTTTCTGATAGGAAAGAAAAAGTAGAACCATACAGCAGTTTTAGAGTCATAGAATAATAGAATATTTAGGGTTGGAAGGGACCTTTAGAGGTCATCCAATTGCAGAATTTCATTCATAAAGATTTGTTCTTGAAAGTTGCACCAAAAAGAAGAGAGTGGAGCTTAAAAGCTCTTTGTCAGTGGACAAATATCCCTCAATCCTTTGCCTGTTCTCGTAAATGTAGTTGTTAGTTTGCATGCAAGATCTCTGTTGGTTATAATTCAGGGAGAAAATTATGAAATTATTTCTCTTAGTTTACATTTCTGTGTTTCGTGCCATATAGGAACTACCCTTCTTGCTCTAGCACACAAGTATTGGTTTTGATCAACTGCAGAAGAGATGGAGCTGAGTTTTAGCAAGAGGCCTCTGAACAATGTCAAACTGGCACGTTAAGCAGCTGTGCCAGTAAACTGCAGATAAGCGTTTTGACAAGAAAACAATTCAATTACTCCTGCAATGGACAAAGCTGATGTGAACAAAACTTAGTTAATGGTTGACAACATCAGTTCTTAACCCTGTTTTTTTCTTTCAGAAATACTGCTGGGAAGGCAAAAGGCTTTGGGAGAGAGGGGTTAAGATATGATGTACCATTATGGCCTAAATGGGTTCCTCACTGGAGATGAGTGACCTGCTTCTAGTTCGTTTAACTGCTTTACTGTAAAAATGATAGCAGCATTTGCAGAGAGATTTACCGTAGCTCTTTAAAATTTTATGACTGCCCATGCAGTCCTTGTTATGCATTCCCAGGATTAATGGATCAGCCATGGGGATGTTCTTGGCATTTCCTAGCCTGACCTTTTGACTGTTATGATTGTGTAAGAATAAAGAAAAATTGTGATAACATAGCAGATTGGCATGTTTTGCCTAAGTGTTACTTCCATTATTCTTCATTTTTAATTCCACTGAACGATTAAATGTCAATCTGACTGTTCAGGGATATTCTGAGCACTCAATCATGCAGTAGCCTTTGGCTTTTCAGTTAACTGTAGAGTGTGGAGCTTTCTGCTGGTAATTTACTGTTTTGACTTTCACTGAATACAGAGAAACAGTATAACATTTGTGGATACCTGCCCACTAATTCATTCCAATATCCTGCTTCTTACACCACCACTTCTCATGGTAACCATGAGTCCCTGATTTATGAAGCATTATAATACCTCATTTCAAACCCTGTGGCTTTACAGAAAACCTTATTATTTTTTATTTCATGTTCATAGATAAAAAATCCTGAAATTCCTATAGGGTGGTAGAATTTAAAATGTGCCACTATTTACCTTAGTTCAGGTGTTGATTGTAACCACCAGATAGCCCTTACTCCGCTTGTTCAGTAAAGCACATTTATCTTGACTGTAACTCTACTCTGTTTCTTAAAGCAGCCATGTTTCCGGCAGTCTTCTGCTTTTATTTTGTTGCACAGACTGAAAATAACAGAGTGAAAACAGAATTACAGGTTTGAAAACTGAAAGCAGTAATCACTCATTTCTCCAAGGTTTTACTTTCATTTTTTCTATAAGAGCCCACCTGCTTACTTTTGTAGGTAAAATGACCATTCCCAACCTTTTACTTTTAGACCTACAAAGCAGGTTGAGACCTAAAGGGAAGAACGACCATCCTATCTTGTTTCCCCAGTTTACAGAGGTGTTAAGAAAGTCTGAGCTGTGGAGTCTTCCTTATTAGTAGTGTTGCAGACCCGGTAAGAACCCAGCTTAGGCAGCAGACTGAGCTTACGGGGCAGACAGCATAAGCAAAAAACCAAAAACCATCAGAAACAGAACCCAAAGTAAAATGTGAACAGCAGTGACAGTTTACTAAGACAGCATCTTCTGGGGCAAATTTAACAGCAAGCTCTTCACCAACGGTACAAAATAACAGTGAGCCGAAGACAAAGGCAGTCGCCTACCAGGTTGTCTTGGCAGAGAAGGAGAAGAGAGTATATATCACACAAGCACTATTCTGCTGGCAACACAGTGAAGCTCGTTCAGATCATCCCAACAGCTGCAGTGCACGTTTGCCTGCTGTCAGAACTCAGATCTAGAAAACAGAGTGACATTTCCAAAACAAGTGTCCAAAATAGGATTTTTAAATTCATTATAGTGCAGAGGTGGCCTGACATTCAGCGAGAACAAGATTCCCGCCATTCCACTGAATTATGTTCTGGATTCAAACACTGTCCTTCTTTTAGAGAAATGTGTTCTTTTTCTTCTATTCGTGGATCCTTCATTTTAACTTCACACTTCAGCGCTCTTTTTCTTCAGACCATCAGGCAAACAGACCCTTTGCCCTTTCCCTGTTGTGATGCTGTGCCATGTACATGCACCATGTGTGTACTTTGTTATTCAAATTCTGTCTCCCTCTGTGAACTATTCCCAGTATAGTTTCAAGAAGGAAAGGGTAGTCATGACTGGGGTCTGAGGAACTCAGAGGCTCAGAGAACAGGGGCTAAAGAAGTACGCATGGTACTGTGCGGAAACCCTGCATTCTCCTGCCGCAGTTTTGTCTGTCAAGCACCAGTCAACTTCAAGACTGTTTTGTTTTCTCTCCATGAGACCAGCCTCAAAGGTGGCATTAGAATTTGAAACACTGGCATTTCAGTTCTGCCTTTAGATTCCCCAATCTCTTTTCATTAAAAAGAACTCTGTAATGCCATGCATTCTCCAAGCTATTTTAGATAGCAAAGCTTTTATGAAAAGCATTCAAACAAAAGGAGTTCAGTAGGAAGCAAGAATACACTTGCTAAATATTTGTGTAATTATTGTAAAATCAGGACACCCAGATTTGCTGACAATCTGATTTAACTTCCGGTAGAGGATATAATCTCTACCAAGAGGGTATACCTGCAGCAAAATTCGTTTATATGAAGCAAAATAACCACAGATCATACCGACTCAGAAATTTTGTACTTATTCAGACAGGCCTTTGTGTACTGAACTTGCATTCTCTGGCATACTGTTAATATTTAAAATGAATTCAATGCATGCTATTAGTTGAAAATGAGGAGATTATTGGTGAAAAACAATGTGGAACAGCACAGGTCTTTTCCAGGTCCGAACCTACTTGCTTTGGATTGTAGACAAGAAAAGGCTGAACTAGTGAAACAAAAATTTGGCTAAATGTGAGAACTTTTTTTTTACTTTAAATATATCATTAAGCACTCATAGCACGGCAAGCTGCCAAAAAAGCTCTTGTTGGAGTTTACCATCACCACTGCAGTCTATAGCTTATGCGCAGCTTTTGTCCTTAAGAAGAATGCAGGTGGTCAAGGAGTTTTAGCTGTCACTTAACGCTCTTTTCCTTTTTAGCTTCAGGTGTGCTTCATCCAATCATATACCAAAGAAATTGCTCTGGGTAAATCAATATGATCTTAAATAATTTGTCTAAACTCCTACAAACCTACTATATAAATGCATGTAAGACTTGCCTATGAAGTTCCTGTAGCAGATGGTTCTTTGTTCAAGTTTATGCCTTGCTTTCCTCCTTAAAACCTGGGGTTTGATGTGACCTGCTGATCTCCAAGGCAGTTGAATTCAGGCCTTTGAAAGATGACAAAGTGAGCTGGAGCAGCACAGAGGTGCAGCTGTGTGACAGGTTCTGCTCAGGCTGCTTGCGGGACTGTAACCTCGGGCAGAAGGGGAAGGGAAGCAGCAAGGGCCAGTGACACTATAAACTGCCACAGTTTTTGCTGGAGTCCATCCTTTAATGGTGTTTACATTCCTTCAGCTAACACCATGTTGATTAGTGCAATGTCTAAAAATACTATTTAAGCTTATTCCAAGCCTCAAACTATCATTGTTTCAAGCTTCATGCAGACTGCAGGGAAGTGACTCCTTATGTTCAGATAATGTTTTCAAACTTTTTTTAAAACTCTTATAACTATTTTTTTTCATTCCTTTGAAAGTCTGAATTTCTGCAGCCATGCACAGTTTCTGCAAGCTCAGAAAGTATCTGGAATAAGATGGCCACATGTTTTAAAAACTTACACGGGCCATGCAAAAGGGTAAGAGCCTTTCTGGTTCCACCTGAGGAGCGAGACAAGCTGCTGAGAAAGTACCGCATGCCCACGCAGTGTGTGTGCAGTGCTGGGGAGGAGCATCATGTCAGGTCAACAGACCTAAGGGCTTGTGCCACAAACAGCATAATGACAGCCCAAATCCACACCACAGCGTGCGAACGTCGAAGCTGCCTTCCTCTGTGAAGGCGAGCCTGCAAAAACGGGTATGCTCAGCCTCTGGAGTTAGAACTGCAGTTGGGGTTAGGGTATGCACGCATGGTCTGTCATTGGCCAAAGGGCTGTAATTACTTCTGACAGTGGTAGGGACTGGGGGGCTAGATTGAAGTCTAGTGTGGAAGCAGCACTGGTGCAAGTTTCAGGAGAGCGCTGGAAAGTGGGTTGCATTTAGGATTGGACAGGAATGATCCGGTTAGCTAAGATTAGCTCTGAGATTTGCAGGGGATACAGTGCTTAGAATAGTTTGGGGGATGGCGGGGATCACCAGGCAATGTCTGGGATTTGGAATAGGGCTAACAGGCAACCTGCAAACCTCAATTACAGCTTAGTGAACAAAAGACCACTTGATCCTGGTTTAGGTGTAACTACGTTTGAATTTTGACCTGGCAGCAGCCATTGGATGCCTGAGACCGTAATTAATGTTTGATTTAGGATTTGGCCTTGCGAGAAGCTGGGTTTAAGGCTGAATGCAGATTATTCTGTGGTAAAACCTTCCTCATGGTTAGTGGATCTAGGGATTCAAGTCTTTACTGGGTTGTGACTAAAATTGAGATTAGGTTTGAGATTAAAGTTTGTCATAAAGAAGGCTGATAAACTAGGCAGAGACAGCAGTGGCTTCTGGGGTAAATAAGGAGCTGGCTAAATTTAACTTCTAATCTAAATTTGGGGCCCAAGGGCAATGATTAACTATGAATAATGCTGGGTCTGGCAGGGGGTCCCAAGGCTAATGTAAGACTGGTGATAATAGGGCCCAGATGGCAAACCTTTATGCTTCTGTATAAAGGGATCACTTAACACTGCATAAATGTCAGATTTGGGTTAAACAACTATGATATGATCTAGGAAATGCAGAGGCTATTGGCTGGGATAAGATTTGGGGTTAAGATTTGGTGCTCACTGCAGCCTTCAAGCTACTTTCAGAACTGGGATCCAAAAAGCTTCAGACAAATGCTGATAAACTGGAGTCTTTCGCAGAAAGTGAAGGGCTGCTTGAGTAGCCTTAGGTTTGTAGTTGAAAAGCCTTAAGACTGTTAGAACCTGAAACAGGTATGGCCTTATGTCTTATACCATTTCTAATTGTTCAGCTAGGCTTATGCGGCTGGACCAAAACAGTTCCCATGTGACACCATGGCAGATGCCAGCAGGTGCCTCAACATCTTGCCTGAGATGTGGGGCTTGCAGGAGTTGGTGCTTAGATGTTAACATGAGAATTAGGCTGAGCTGAAGTAGGGCTGGGAACTCATTATCTTTCACCTTGAATGCTCAAACCCCTGAGTAAAAAAATCCATCTATGATTTTTGTGGGTCAGTTAGAATTTGACCCCAGGGAGACATTTGCTACTGAAAGTTCTTTCTGCGCAACAAAGAATGGGAAGAGGGGCAGGGACTCCTTAAACAAACTTAATCAATCATTGATTTTCAGGAAGTCAAACAGTAAGAATGTCTCAGCAGTTTATCAGAAAGCATATTTTTTTCATTCTAGTTATGCTATATTATTACCTTTTTAATACCTTGATATTACCCTGGTACTACTAAGGTAATAATATAGTATAATTAGATAAAATATGGTTAAATATAGATGTTTTCAAGTTTAGGAGCTGAAGTCTATATTATTAAAAAAACACTGCTTAAAAATTAGGAAAAGTAGAGTTCTCATGCAGAGTTGCAAAAATTGTCTTAAAAGACAGCATTAACATTGGAGAAACTATCCATATATTTCTGCCATGAGATTTTCAGTTATTGTGAACATCAGCTTTCATAAAGCAGCACTGGTTCCTGTTCTGAAGTGCTGACATAACATTTTTCTTCCTTTCTTGCTCTGTCCTCGTCCTTTCCCATTTCTCTTTTTCCCTCCTCAATGTCTATTTTTATTTAATTTAATCTCATTCTTTTGTTTCTAAAAGCACTGACCCATTAAATTTCAGTTTGAAGCATTCCCCAAAAGGCCATTAAAAAACACTTGCACGGAACTGTTGTAATGCGTAACTACCTCATAAACAAGCAGCCACACACTGTCCATCTTTTGATCCCTCAAAACCTGTGCTGTTTGCTGTGTGAGATCCCAGGAGCTTATTAATCTTTAGGCGCCAGTCTTGCAGTGGCACTTTAAGTCCTGTTCAGCTATGAACCCCTTTTGCTTGCAGCCATCCACGTATGGAAACCAGGTTAAATGGATGCCACAGGCTCTGGTCCTTTGGAATGGGGAGATACCTCATGTCCTGTGTAAAACAGAACAGAAGCGTCCTTTTGGATGGGTAGGGCACAATGGACACAAGGCCTCACAGATTTTGTCAGTAGAGCAGTGGTCTCCAAACTGGGGTTCCTGCACCCCAGGGTGTACAACAGAGGATCCACTGGGGTGCAGGAAGAAAGTGGTTTTTTTCTTTATGTCATCCTTTTTTTAATTTCTATTTTGTGTATATTTCATGTATGTAATGTTAGTATAGTAGTACATGTGTATAATTTATAAATACATACACATATATTGGAGTGCATACTCAAAAATTTTTTACTCATAGGGGTGCACAATGAGAAGAATTTTAGAGACCACTGCTCTAGAGCATCTAGTTCACCTTGAGCACTATATAGCTATCGTACCTGTAATGAATAAAATGCGTGTATAATCCTCTACTTAGGCCTGTATCTGTGGCATGAAAGAGAAATCCCATCAACTGGTATAAAAACAGGCTTTTCTTTATGTCAGCTGGAAGAGTTAGGGATGTGTTACTTGGCAACCTCACCCAATTTGAGCATTGAAAATTATATTATCCAACTACATATATGTTATTTTTACAGGTAATTTTTTTGGTTTTTTTCTTAATTCTCATCGATTTTTTTCTTTTTTTTTTTCTGAAGGTGATATATTCAGCACACCATAGCAAAATGCCATTTGCAGAATGATGTGTAGACTGCAGAATGCAAAGAGGAAATGGTGAATAACTGACAGGGAGCTTTTGAATGATGGTGAAAGTTTTGTACATATAAGCATTGCAGCAGCTCATCTGTAAAACCAGGCACATCCTCATATGCCTGGTTTTGACTGTTTTCTCTTACTCTCAGACTGTGGACTGTGTAGGGCAAGGACTGTGGTTTTCTTCTCTGCCTGTATGGTGCCAATAATTGCTTCTATTGCTACAAAATTATGCCCTTCATAATAAACAACAACCATACTGAAAATAATAATAACAGCCATCACAACAGCCATACTTAGGGGTGTCAAATGCAGAAGGTCTAATCCTGTGCTGCTAAACCAGCTTCACTCACCACTGGAGCCTGCCTGGAAGGAACAGGATGGGCAGGACCGACACAGCTGTGGGAGAGTGAGAAGTATTCAGTGAGCAGGAGTGGGCACCTCTGGGTAGTGAGTACACCATCTCCAGTAGGATTTAAATTGTAATTTTGTATTAGTGGTAGGTTGGAAATACAGCGTCAATCTCTTCTCCACACGTACAGAAGAGAGTCAGTCTTTCTGTTCCACTCCGTTTACTTAGGCGCCAGCAGTGCTAAGACCTCTTTTGAAGGGAGAGACACATGAGGCTGCCCAGACCAGCTTCTGGGCCCCTGGAGAGCTGCCGGGCTCCAGTTTTGCAGTAGTTTGGCATAAATAAGCATTGCCATCTGATGGCGGAGCCTTGGTACTGCATAGCAGCTCCCTCCAGTGGAAAGTTGACATGAAAGCGAGTGGCTTTTTCTCAAAGGAAATGTCTATGACTAAACATCAGATTTCATTTTTTCTGACACCATTTTATCATGATTTTCTCATTATGAAAATCCTGTTTTCCTGAACTAAGCAGGGAACAGGAAAGAGATTGCTTCGGTGTTTGCAACGTTAAAAACCCTTTCCATCCCTGATCACTGTGTTTCTAGCTTTTCCTTAGAGACAGGATGCTGGAAACTTCTGCTCTGTTTTTGTTGTTTCCTTCTCTGGGCCTTCTGTGGTGGTGCTAACGGCCATTCAAACAGGGTGATAGGCAGTGAAACCTCTCTGAGTGCACATACTGTGATTTTGGATGGTTGGCACTTACCGAGTGCCATGCTGTTGTTTCAAGTGGCAGCATGTCTTGTGCTTAGACAGACACTCAAAGACAAAGACCTTAGTAGTGTATTTCAGCTGCCAGGAGTGGTGGTTTTGTTCTCCACTATGTAATTCTGACAGCAGTTTGTATAACTGTGTCTCAGCCTCGCCACTGTAAAGTTGATTTACCAATGCTGCCAGATTTACTGCTTGGCGCAGGAAGCCTGCCCTTCCATTCAGACCTCCGCCCCTGCTTACGGGTCAATTATCATTGAAGAAGACATACTGATGATCTTTGTGCTGCTGCTAAACAGAGCCAGATTGAAATAGCGTTGGATCTGGGACCTGAAAAAGGGAAAAGATTGATTACTACTAGTTTATTTTAGGAAGAGAAAAGCAAGTAGCTTGCAATTCTGCATCGTATTCTGTGTTAGGATATCAAAGTGCTTTACCAGCTGACTGTTTTCACAGCCTGTCCTATACGTGAGGCAACCCTGATGTGTTGCATTTCTCTGAAATGCAGCAGCAAAGACAAGGCAAATAATTCAACTGTTCTAGCACATAGTTATTCACTTCCTTAATTTGGAAGATGGCACTCACAACTTTGTACATTACCAATTTCCTCCTGGGAAGAAATGAGGTACTGAGATTATTTCTCCAGTAGCCTGGAAAACACCATTAATTAGCCCATGCAGAGCTCTGCGTTGCTAGCAAGATTTAACCTAGCACATCTAAAACCAATGCATATATATTTCTTTATGGTAGTGCAGAAGCACATATGCGAAACCTACAGTCCTTCGAATAACTGGAACATGTCTTGGTCACTTGACCCTTTTAAGACATAACCCTTGGATTTGTCATGCATGCACTTACTGTTGTAAGAGCTCTCACTGTTTTAATTTGTCACCTGGAAAGTACTGTCTCACCTCTGTGAAAAGATACTACGTTTAGACAGGAACAGTGCTATCTGTAAGTGCTGAATAACTGCTCATGTCTTACTCAGCATACTGTACCATATTCTGTACTAATGGCTTTCCAGAGAGGGGCAACGGAGGTGTAGGACTTCTGTTCTCATTCACATGCACAAACATGTGACTTAAGTGGAGATATGATCCAAATCTGTTCAACAAATCTTTTGCCTTGGCCTACTCCAGCCTGCTCCTAAGTATGGTATCTGAGGATTTTCTCTAAAGCACAACAGCTCTGCTAGATCATGGCTGTTCTCTTGCTAGGTTTTGTAAATTGTTCACCACTACTTATGTCATTTCATTAGTGAAATGCATGAATTCTTCACCAGGTTTTCTGAGGTGTTTGTGTTTTCATGGAGACCAGATTGCAATCATCGTCATCAGCAACGAGGAGTGCAACTGAAATAATGCAAGATGAGCAAAACAGACCGAGCACCTACTGGCAAGACAGACCTTTGAATGCTCTGATTCTGTATACCTGCTCCAGCCTTGTGTACAAAAAAAAATGGATCTTCCTTACGGCCTGTACATCAAAGTTTTCCTCCACCGTTACTCTGTAACATACCTCTTGCAGCATCCTGCAGACTGAACCTTCCTCTTACCAGAGGTCATGCACAGCATACAAAACAGGGAATCAGTCAGCTGAATTTCTGAGCAATTTCACCAATAAATTCTTAGCCCTATTTACTAACAAAGAACTCTGCCATTAAAATCAATGATGTTTCAGAGCCCTTGATTGATTTGAACTTTCATACACTTCTTTTTCTCCCTAAGCACTAGGGAACTCAAGTCTCAAGATTTTAGCCCTACTGATCTGTAGGTATGCTCTCCTAACAACACTGCAGAAAAGACTCTCTGTTCAGAATACAGTTAAATTTCATTTATCATTTTGTACCCTTCCAACAGATGTTTCAGGCAAGGAAACTACACCTCATAGTTCATACACCTCAAGCAGTATTACCGGAGAAAAAAACAGAGAATGCAACTTTTTCACGGTACCAAATTATTTAATTGCCGTTACTCATTCTGTCACTAGTAAAACGTCTGCGAGTGAAGCATAGTCCTGAATTATACAGATGCATATGAGTTATCTGCTTGCACTGGTATTATTATCCATACCAGCATCATTATCCCATTTGTTGGAAGCTGTGAGTGTGAAATTTTCTCCCCCTCACCCTGACTTTTTGTCTTAGTCTCAACCTGTGTGAAAAGAGAACAGTGTCATCTCTAACGTGCCCGGGAACTAGTCACCTAACTGCAATTTGCAGTGAGTTTTCTCAGCTAGTGCTGTTCTAAAAAGGAATAAACAATGATTTATGAATCGGGCATCTTGATTTGCCCAAGACCTTAGGCCAGCCCTAGCTGCAGGCACTTTGTATGTGTGAGACGACCAGTTGCTGAACAGGATGAAGTAAATACATTAAAAAACACTTTCTGCAGGGAAATGGTTAGCTTATGGTCTACAGGGATGGCTTAAGCAGCTGTGTGTTCTGTATGGTAAAAAAGAGCAGATGCGATTAACATGAAAGGTTATTCCTAAAGTCAGCTTACCATGCTGAAGAGATTTCCAAGTCTCTATGCTGGTTTATGTCTGCAGGCATGGTGCTGTACTATATCCCTATCCTGACAGGCCAAAGTGTTCTGTGTTGGAGTCTCCATTCTTCCTGCATATTAAAAGGATAGGCTTCCTGGCAGGTGCATGAAGGCAGCAATCACTCACCTCCATACTGAACACAGATATTGTTATCTATATGTTAATCTGTCAAGGTGTCTTTACCCTGAAGAGACTGCTTTTCTCTCTTTCAGTGTCCATGAGGGTAGTTCACCAAGCTAGCTGTTTTCTCCTACACTCCCTTCCAGATTTCCCACTGGACCATCTGACAGCTGCTGCCATCTGACAGCACATTCTCCGACTTTGGCCTTCTGAGCCAATTTCTGCTCCATCACCTTCTGTCTCTCATTAGGAGATATTAGGAAATTTTTTTTTCACCAGAAGTGTTGTCCAAGCATTGGAATGGGCTGCCCAGGGAAGTGGCCAAGTCCCCAACCCCGGAGGTATTTAAAAGATGGGTAGACAAGGTGCTTAGGGACATGGTTTAGTGGTGGGATGGCAGTGTTAGGTTAACAGTTGGTGATCTTAAAGGTCTTTTCCAACCTAACTGATTCTATGACTCAATGATTCATTCACCTTTCTTGTGATAAAATACACTTTTCCTGAGCTTCCAGATGATCTGTGGCTGGGCGGACATCATACATCACTCCCTCAACAGCTCTGGTTCTCATCAACCCAGAAAGACAAATAGGCTGCCAGTCATACCAACCCCACAAGAAGTGGATGTGTGTGCATGCTTCTCCCATGCTTCAGTGTCAGCTGTGCAGTTGCACTGTCCTCGCCCACTCCCACAGTGGCAGCATCTGGCCTTAGTGGAAGACTTTCTTCAGTGCCACAGCACTTCTCATCTTTCCCTCTAATACTTGCTCTCTTAAGAAAGAGGTTGGAGAAAGCATTGTAAACATGTCATCAAAAGTGATATATTTTGCTGAGGTGGATGATGTAACAGCCAAATATCCCCTGTGCAGTTAGCATGCACTGGAAACATGACATGTCTGAGTTCTGAGGTAATGGGCTGGCATCCATTTTCACTCTCTCCAGTCAATGCTGAATCTTGCACAGGCAGCACTGGAAAGTCTTTAATACCTCTTCCGCCATAAAATTTCTATCCACTGCTATGGACTCTACAAGCCTCACCCCATCATTAGTTCAGATGCTAGCTTGGACAGTGTGGTGGTTTGACCCTGGCTGAAACTCCAGGGGCCCACCAAAGCTGCTCTATCACTCCCCTCTACCTGGACAGAGGAGAGAAAAGTAAATCAAAGGGCTCGTG
>BOSO01008827.1:34279-85534 GCA_018403395.1 Gorsachius goisagi | reverse complement strand
GATCATTTTAGTGGCCCTCCTCTGGACCTGCTCCAACAGTTCTATGTCCTTCTTGTGCTGAGGGCTCCAGAGCTGGACGCAGAATGAGATGGCCATTTTCCTTTTCTCACAGTGAACTTCAAAGTATCCGTGCTTCACAGCATATTGATAACTATTAAGGTGATAACTATTAAGGTTTTGTGCTTTCTGAGGGGTTTTTTGTTTGTTTTTTTGTTGTTTTTTGGGGGTTTTTTTTAATGTTAGGTTTCACTCTATGTCACAGAATTTTCTTTATGAAAGCACTTGTGGATTCTGTCAAGTCCTGGGAATTCATTACAGCCTGGATACTGTAGACCAAATGATACTGTTCTGCATGGAAGTCTTTCCAGTGCAGGGGTACAGAATGAAGTCTTAACATAGGGAAACTTTCAGCTATCTAAGACACATTGTTATGAAATATAGCTGCATTGTTATGGGCAGCTATAATAACCTTTTTACTCTGTAAGGGCTAGCTACAACAACTAAACCCAAACTCCAGAGAATAAATAATAGAATGTTAACAGGAAGCGCTCACTGAAAAAAAATATTAATTTTTACTTTTTAAGAAACTGATGATTATTTCTTACAGAGGATTTACAAAATGGAACCTATTGAATCACAAGTGTCAATAATAGTAGGCAGTGTCAGGATGAGTTGAAAAAAAAGCAACCTGAGTTTCTTCTTTCGTGAACTTGTTTGTGAAAGCTGAAGCAAAGTAGTTTAACCTGGAAATGGGCAGGGACGAAATTTGATTAGATCAGAGACATTTCAATTTTTTATGGAAATGATTAAAAGAAACACTGGACATGCTGAGTATTTCTCATGTTGTCCGATAATAGGTTCTTTAAATCTCAGTTTGGTTTCTATGTTTAACTAGTTTGTTTTCAATATCTACCTACAAATGTGTCTGTGGAAAGTGGGGAGGGAGGGGACTATATTGATAGCTTAACTGTATTTTTTCCTTTCCTTTGCATTTGCTCCAACAGCTGTAAAGCAAATCAGACCCTTAATTAAAGTTGGCTCTGTGAGATTAGCAAGTATACAGTAAATTATTTAAGCAGTTACTAACCAAATGCTTCATTTTCAGACATGGACTTCTGGATGGACCTAAAAGAATTAAAAGAATTTGCCATTAGCTGAAAGTCAGAGTAAAAAACGAAAACACATTTAATCAAATATGGATATTTTCAGCCTAATTCTTCAAAGCAGGGCACAGGGATTTAGCTGTGCAATTCCCACTGGCTTTAATTGGAGTTACTTGGCTTTTCTCATTCACCCAATCATCTACTCCCACATGCCACACAAAGCTCTGAAAGCTTCTGAATTTTCATTCTGTAAAAATATGTTATTCGAGTTTCTTTTTGGAATGAAGAATTCATGACTGAACTGGGGAGCCCATCAGGAAGAAAATAAGAGATGCTTTTCCTTAGAAATGATCTGAAGTGTCCTACAACTTTTAGAAATTAGTGTCTGAAGTTTGACGATGTAATAATGGAGCTACATGAGCATACCATTCCCCCTATCTTGAGTGATATTTTATTGCCCGAATAAACCTTCAGCTTTTTGCACATTTACATCAAAGAATAGTCCTAAATCATGCTTCCATCTGTGGCCAGTAGTTTATAGATGATGACTTAAAGTATATACTAACTTAACAGAAGAGAAAGAAATCTTTAACAAAGATTGACTATGTGAATTAAATTGTTTCACTTTATCCATAAAAAACCCAATGGATAGTCATTTATGAACTAGAGGATGAAGCCAGAAGATTATACTAGATGAGACCAGAAACTCTCTAATCTGTGACAATGACCAGAAAAAGCGAAAGAGCACAAAAATTGTGCTCCGTTTCCCAACTTCAACGTAGCTGAGGAAGGGTTTCCTGAGCAAGAAGGTGCAACTGAACTATTGGTTTTTTAAGGACTGGTCCATAAGCACTAGTTCCTTTTGAAACCACTTGGATTTTTTTTTGCTTCCAGAGTTCCACAATTTAATTCTTACTGTCAAAACAAGGCGTAATTCTGTTTATTATATTTCTGCTACTCTATTTCATTTGGTGCTTCCTTGTTACCCCATTGTAAGAAAAAGAGAATGATAATTCCTCATTCTTTTTCTTCATATCTACAGAAAAGGCCAAGGCAAAAATTCCTGCATTATCAGTGGGGGTATTATGCCAGGATAGCAATGTCTGGACACCCAAAAAAGAATAATTTTCATTACAAAATCTTTTCATGTTGAGTGAAATTATTTTCACCCAGCTTACTCATTTTTTATATTGATTAGTCAAATGATCTAGACTTCTAAATTCTGGTAATTCAATTAGAATAGGATTGGGCTTAGAATGAAGAGTTTTATTTGCATTGTAAGAGTTGACACTGTAGCTATAGACTACTATTTTTATTCCTGGGGCAGACTTAGTTCTGATCTAAGCAGGAGACTCTTAGGCAGCTAGGTGGTTGCATCATATTTAATAGAGCTTGTTACAGTAAAACTCAGGTACGGCCTACACAGTAGTTTGTCTTCCTTAAAAAAACAATGAGAAAACTGAATAATAGAGCTATGCCCATACTTTAATCGCAGTTATGGGAACATTTTCACAGGGCCCTGGCTGGTCACAGATAACAATAGATCTCACAGCTCTGAGGGCATACATCTCTGCGCTTGCAGTTGATAAGTTACAGATGTTTTTATCAGATGACCAGAAATAGATTAAAACTGTTACTTAAGACAAAGGAGCTCTTGATTTTCTTTGAAATCTTTATCTATTTTGAAATTTCTCAGCAATAGACATAGATAACACTGATGTTCTGAATTTAACGAAGCCTACCTAAAAATGAAAAAATAAACAAACAAAAAAAAATATATGTCCAGGGATTTTCATGTCTGTCACAGCCAGACAGATAAGATCTGTCTCTATCATTCCATTAGGCAGGATTTCAGATTTCATCTGAAGGGGACCACTTCAGTAATTCTTAGCCTTCAACCTGAAGCCAAAAAAGAATTTTCAAAATAAATTCCTTTGCTTACTAATATATATTAATCATTAGCCCAAACCATAGCATTGTGTCTTAGCAAATAGATGCAAAGCATGCTGCTGTCACAAATATACTTGATAAAATACAGTCTGACATGCCTTATCTGAATAATTTTGCAAACTAATTTTTCACTTGGATTAAAAACACAAACAAAAAACTCTTTAGGAGATTATCAGGTCAATGGTGTAAACATGCTATAAAATAGGTTACCACTTCAATCTTTCAGAAAAGCAGACATATGGTTAAACCAAGCTCAGATTAACTGCATTTGATTTTAGCCGTCCTGGTTCTGATGTTTTGGAAGAAATCTTTATGTGTATGGAAAAATCATGGCAAAAGAGCTTTAGTAATGCATTACAAGCTTGTTACTTACTTTCCAACTGCAACATTAATACATATACTCTATGAGAATTAAAGCAACATTGGCAAACATTAATAAAACAACAAGGATGAAAGGTACAGACAAAGATAGTGACACTGTGCAGACCTCAAACTGGTCTCAACTTACTTTCTCTTTTTGGTCACTGTGTTCTCAAAGTCAGGAAATTCCTTTTAAAAAGATAGAGAAAAAAGTCTATGAAAATCAAAAATGTTTAATCCAAATATCATATTTTCCTCACTGCAAAGACACTGAATGATGGATTTTTGACACGTGTTTTTAATATCCACTAACATTTTCAGTCTTTCTTTTTCCAACAGCTGAAATTGTGGAGGACACAGTGCAGCATAGAATACATGTAGTTTTGTGTCCTGATTTTAGGAGGCTTCAATATCCATGTCTCCCAAGAAGCTGACAACCATAATACCCCTGAAAAACCAGAGAACAAGACTCTTAACCCAAGAATGAATATTATCTTACTTCCATAGTAAGATTATTTTAAATTTGATGAGGATAAAATACCCACAAGTAATAATGAGATGTGGCTTTCTGAGGGACACAGAAGGACAGGGACTCTCTAACCCCATTACATGCAGAGGAATGTGGAAACTCCAAGTAAAATTCAAAGTTGTGCAAGTCAGTCTGGCAAAGCTCTGACAGGCACCAAATCAGAACCGAGCACTGGCCTGGAGGCAAGATCACACAGCCCCCAGGGCCCAGATGACATGTACCCTGATGAGATGTGGGAGGGAAGAGAAGAGTTATATAGGTGATGAGTGAACAAAAGGGTGCCTCAGTCTGTAAGTGATGCCAAAACATCTCACTGCTTCTTTGCTGTCGCAGTTACCCTGGCACTTGAAGTTAATTTTAACTTCAAGAAAACTTGAGGATGTCATGCTAGGACAGAAGAGACCTCTCATTCTTATACTATTTTGATATCTACTGAGACAGAATATCAAAGTGCTGTATCACTTTCATATCTATTTCTTCCAGCCTGGAAAGCAGAAACTGGGATAAAAATGTCCATGATGAATGCCACTTCAACCTGCTGTGCAACAAGAGACATTAAAAAAAAATAACCATTCATTATTTTATAAATATGAAAAGTTCAGTGTACAGACCTATTTCTCATATTCTTATGTTTAATTTATTTCCTTTGTGTAATGCTATCTACATCTGCATGGCTCTGACCACAGTAATTTAAAAATGTCATCCAGGTTGCATGATGAAAAGCCAAAACATGTACTACATAAAACGATGTAAATGCATAATTGAGCATTTCATATTTTTCTGCTCCTCTCAGTAAAACCCAGCATAGATTTTTCTTTTTTTTTTTTTTTTTAAAGCTTCTTCAGCAGAGTGCATTAAGAAAAGGCTGCTTTACTGCACTGAGGTTATTTTAGCTGAGCGTAGGAGGCACCTGGACATTTGTGAATGCTAATAATTGTACGCAGTTTCCACTGAACTTTTTTTTTTGCATGTGTAGATTTGTTCACAGATGCTGTGTGTAGATCACAAGAGTATACGAATTTATCATCTACTTTGAACTACTGCAAGCAATGTAAGATAAATTTCTTGCTGAAAAGAAATCCAGCATTTTAGTCTTGGGACAAATCTTCAATAGCTCTAAAGAAATGCCTAGGGGAGGTGCACAGGCACACAGAGAAGCTGAAAAATGTCGAAAAAGTGATTTTTAAGGCTCTTTTAAAAGGGTAGTGTCAACATCGCATTAAAAAATATCAAATATTTGATTTCAGAGGCTTGTTAAAGGAAGCATTATGCATGGACGTCAGTTAGAATCTGTATATCATCCCGGGAAAAAAATTGGAGACGGCCCTCTCTAAACCTCATTGTGATTATATACCTGGAAAGACCATTAATTCATATCTTCACATGCCAGACACCTGGTGTGGAACATGAAGTACAGAACTGTAGGTTTAATCTTTCGCTCCATGATTTGAAACCATTGCTTCAGCATCAGTTTCTTAAAATCCAGCAAAAGATGCATGTATGGCATTACAGCATACACTGAGGTGATAGTGACGTGAATTCACTGGATATCATGGGATGCAGTGCCACAATGAAAGGTGACAGTGGTTTTAAATGGCCATTTAAAAATGGCACCTTTTATTCGACACAGCTCTTTCTGCTATGCCTGAAGCAGCTGGCCAAATTGGGGTACAAGAATATATTACTCTTGTTTGTACGTCTTTTTTTTAAGTATCTTTTCAGTATTTGACTACACTTAAAATCATGTGCAACTTTAATCTGAAACTAGAAGTTAAGCACTTTTAAAAACATGTTTTATCTTAGAATGTAAATTAAGGTTCATCTAGATTCTACTCTCCACATTCTCTGAAGTGCATAATTGCCTTGCTTATGGGAACTGTTTTTCCTTCCCCATCACAAATATGAACAATCTCTTTCCTAAAAACAAACTGCACATGTGGAAACTCAGCATTATAAAATCATTAATAAACTGCTTTCCTCCCTGCTTTTATCTAATAACTCCAAATGAAAGAATTGAATGTTTTCCTCTGGTGTTTACAGGCTGGCTGGGAAAGCTACAGCTCCTGTGCCTGTTAAGACAGGAGTCTGTTAAGACTTGCAGACAGGGAAATGTTCATTTCAGATAACTACCCTTCTTCTTTCCCTCACTGGAATCAAATGCCAATTATAACAGTGCAGATTAAAGCAGGTATCGTGACTGATTGTGATTTTCCTGGCAATAACTTAGAAAGACTGATAAATTATTTGGCACTTTTCTGATATACAGGGTAGTCGATCATATCACAGTCAGCAGTTGAGAAATATGTGGATCTCATGACATTTGGTGATTGCAATCTGACAGGAAATAGATGAAAATAGTTTTAACACTGAAGACTTTTTCTGAGAAGCTTAAGACAGCTCATGAGGTAGAAGACTGTAACACTAAGCTACAAGAGGTAGAAATTCAGTTTCCCAGTTAATAGTGTAGTTAAGGCAAAGAGCACCCATATGATTCTTTACTGTTGGTTACCAACTGTTTCTGAGGAAGATCCAATTCAGCTTTGCTATGTATAAGGTTCAAAAACAATCCAAAAATCTATTTTTGTTCTTTCTGTCTGAGAATATGACTGAAGCTGAGCAACAGGCAAAGTAACCAAAAAGCTGATGGGCCAATTCCCTGAGAGGATTAAAATCAAAAGGCAAGTATGTATAACAGGCACAAGACGGTACCATACGAACCCGGAGTGGGAACATCCCAGGCAAACATTTTGTATACTAAGCAGGTGTTCTAAGTTATGTGAAGGAGTAGAACAGTGTACTCAAAAGAGAGATTATTCTTCATCCAGGATGTGTCATTTGGGCAGATATTTGGCCAGGAGCAGAAATAATCACAGTTCAAAAAGGTGCCCAAAGAGTATGTTCACTGAATTATGTCCCGCGCAGCTTCAGGGACCACAGTACTCTATATTTCCCATGTCTCCAGAAGAATGTCACAGCCCAGCTATGATTAGGACAAATCACAACAGACAAGATAACTACAAGAAAATAACTACTTTGCTGCAGTACAAGGAAAAATTTCCTCTAGCACTAGCCTCCCTTTTTTAAGTTGAGGGGAGCAGAGCTTGAACACCTGCCCTGTTGATTTCCGAAGTTGTAGAGAAAAAAGGAAGGGGGAAAAGCCTCCTGAGGAGGAAATGTGCCATGCCAGGCTGCTCCATCCCGAGGAAATTTAACAGCTCTGTGGAATCTGCATGGCCATGGTTCAGCCGACCATTTAAACTTACACTTGAGCCTGTACCTACTTAGCAGTGCACTTAAGTCTGTGCATTACTGAATAATGATAAATGGCTGAATCAGGGCCTGAGGGAGACAATAATGTTCTGAATTTATCATGGTATGGGGGCCACCCTCCAGCCTGGAACCAAGTGACGGAATTAAAAATGGGAGAGAAGTACAAATGGGCTCAGTTAATAAGCTTAACGGCTTCATCCAAGGTGTAGGTCTAATAACTCACATGCTAGAAATAGTAGATAAGATTACACATAGTCCTTTGGCCTTAGCGGCATTTTTCCATAGGTCTCACTGCTGACACGTTATCACTAATCTTGTTTTCCATTTCTAGAGAGTATTTTATAAATAATCATGTTGATTCTACAGCCAGCACAGTGACACAGCATCCAGACGTTATTTTTAGTTAAGTGCTGAGCTGAATATTCTCTCAGAACAAAATAAAACCCACAGCCAGTCTTAGGAAGCTTCTTGTTAATGTCGAGTGAGCCAACAGTTTGCTTACCCATGTACCGTTACTGTTATTGATGATGACATTTAAATTTAGTGATGAATAAATGTGCCATCACTAAAATATTTTCTTTAGGAAGACAGAAATGTATGATAAGAGTTAGCAGAAACCAAAGTGTTAGATTTTTCTATTCATCGCAATGCACATATCTTCATGGAGTATGCAGTGCCATCCCACAAAAACAGCACGGAGCAGTGTGAAAAACCTTTTGCTACAATTTGTTCGGATTAACGTACAGGATTTTCTAATCCTACACTAGTAGCAAATCTGCTTCTCTAGGCTGTCTCAATGAAAATAAAGCTCTGTATTGAATAGGTTGATTGCTTTTATTTAACTGAAAAATTTGTGAAGCCTATACTACTATAATGAAGAGTCTGAAGTAATGCTGTCAAATCAGAAAACAGAACAAAACAAGGAAAAGCAAGAAACAAAAAGCCTGAGGTAAACTACACTGCACTTTTAATTCTTAGTCTTACACATTGTGAAAACCTGGTCCAGAGCTCAGTGCCAGGGATGTGTCTCTACCACACCTTGAGAAGATAAAGGATGATTTCTAGTAGTTATCTATTGCAACGTATATTAGGAGGTCATATGTCACAAGCTGGGCACAAACGAGAAAACAAATCTACTTTCAGTTTTTGGTTTACTTTATCTAAATGCTGTTCCTAGCAGATATACATCTATCAGACAAAGAAATATTTGTGTAGCTGTCATTAACTGTTAAGTTGGTTTGCAGTCACGGAAAGGGGAGGAAGACTGAGCAGCTATAGGACCTGAACTGTAATGCGTACCTTTGCTGGCAGAATGGCATGTTTCAACATGGCTGTATAACACAGCCCTAGCCAAACATCTAGAGCTTCGCCTAACTGAAATACTGTAAGCATGCTAGGATCAGGTTACAGCCATATTTCACAACCATGATTAAACACACTTAGCTGGAACAGAGTAGAGGTGGCTCAATTTTATAATAACAAGGTCACAATCTGATAATGGGGAGAAACCTATCACACGGGAGAGCATCTACCACCTACTACAGTAAAATTATAATGCAGGCACATTTCAGAGCCCAGGCTAATAGATCTGTGCTAATGCTATGAGGAATCATCTTGGGATCTCTGCACTGCTACACTCTCAAAACCAGGACCATTATATAAAGCACCAAAGTGATTATCTCGAAGAGAGAGGACATGCACAGAGTCAGATGGTTGCAGCAGAAGGGTCTGAGAAGAACAAGTTATTTCCATTCCTCCAGGAATTTGATAAGTGCATGCCACAATTCCCCAGCCATTTGACTATCCCACCAGCTCCAACACTCTCTCCATGCAAATCCTGTGTGCAAACCCGCTCTGTGATATTGCAACACCATAGGCCCAGCAGTCTTACAGGTACCCAGTACCTAACCCGGGGCGCACATGGGTAAAGCCTGGCATGATTTCTGAAGGGAGGACAGTCTCTCTTCTTTGAATAATGAACATCTTTGTTTTCTCTTTATTCCTTCACCAGACTGCATCATATGTTGCTATAGATAGAGGTAGTAATTATAAATGAAGGAGCATTGTAAAGCAGAGAACAGAGATTATGAAATGAAAAAGATTATGAAATTTAATACACTATGTTAAAGTACTTGTCAAAACCTCAATGATATATGATACCAATAACATACCAATAATAAAGGATTAAGTAGGGTAACATTATTTAGGAAGAAAATAACCCCAAAGACAACCTCCTTCACATGTTTACCTAATGAGGTCTTGTAAAATGTAAAGGTTATTCCAGAGATCATCAGTTACAAAATTCCTACAACACACGCTTTAGAAATGCAATTTTTTGTTAATAAAAAGGACAGCCAAAGACACCAATAGTATAACCTGTACAGTACTAATATCTGTACCCAGCATTTTCATATGATATTACTTGCAAAGAGAAATTCCCTCATACAGTGAAGCTGCACTAATCTCACTTTGCTGCTAGCTGTATAGAAACTCATGACCTGTTTTTCAAGTGTGCTTGTTAAGGCTGGACAGAAATCAGGTCATTGGCTACAAAGATGAGATTTGAACGGTGGCTCTAAGGAGCCTACATAGTTCAAACTGTTGGATAAGCCTGCTGAACACACATGTGCCTGCATACAGAATACAGGGTTTTTGCAAAATACACTGCTTACTTAGCAATTAAATTTTACTTACCAAAGACATAGACCTATCAGGTGGCCCGCAGTTTACATGCATGCTCACTGGAGTGCTAGCCCGGCTGTCAGCAGGATTTGTATCCTTGGGTTCTTGACGTTCTGGGACAGGCTCATACAAGCTGTCCATTGAGCCCTCCTAAAATATATTTAAACAGTTTTTCAAAGGTAAACACTTGTAAACACATTAAATAATAATAATAAAAAAATCAAGCAGTTTATGTTGTTTACAAAAGAGAAAGAGCAATTCTTCCAACCCCCCCATCTTTTGAAATCCTTTACTTACTTCTTTATCTAAAAAGCATATAGAAATTAATTATTGTAAGTACCCAAATGCTGGAGTTCACAGTATCATGGCTTAGATTCGACAGACTGGCAGGAATAAAGCTGAGGGTACAGCAAAAATGAACATTAACTTCTCAGAATGAGTAAAATCAGGTGTATATCTCCACCGAAATACCACATGAAAAATTCTGTGAAAACTATGAAAACTATAAACCATGAAAATTTCTATATAAACTATAAAAATGTTTTAGAGTTAGTACTTCTTCCTGGGAAAAAGTTGATTTGATGTAGAAAGGTAATCCTATTCCTTAGAAATAAATGGCAACAATGCTGCCAGCTTTCAGAATTTGAGAGTCATGATTTAGGCCACCAAAATAATGAGAACGTACAGAATTAAAAATAAATTGCATTTGCATTCAAAATCTTTAACTCTATGTTATAATGCACGTGTAAGGGTTCTTTCTCTCCAACCACTAATATTATAAATGTTTTAACAGAAACTAAGATTTTCACGTTTATCCCACAACTCCAAGAGCCAGGATTACACATACACACCACCATTCCATAATTCAAGAGTTAAATGAAAGCAGATGGTAAAACTAAAGACACTCTAACTAATGATCCTAGATTTTAGATGTTGCCACTCTGATCTGTACTGAATATTTTTCCAATTAATTTTGATTACTGATTTTAACTGCATTAATTAAAGAATGAATCAAATGTATAGCAATGTGACTTACAGCAGAGCAACACCATTGAAATTAACATGGTTTATTATTATTTAAAAGCATTTGTTTCTCTAGTACAGAAGATAAACACAGATGTATATTTGAAGTTATATTGTTAATATGTAGAGCTTTGCAGGCAATATTATTGACTGGTGAAACAGCAGTTCGAAGACGTGACTTATTTTTGCAACCAGAATGTTTATCTATGGATCTGTATCTGCATCAGTCTACTGGAGTTTTGATAAGCCAAGATAAATGTTGTGGGAGAAATATTACAAGTTGAATCTCTTTAAAACACTTGAGTTGTATACTGGAAGTTATTCTAGGAACCAGGGAGTTAATGCTTCCTGGGAAAGTGGCGCATGGCTTGCAAAGCACACTGCACATGGCTTGTGCTCCTTACAGCCAGTTGATTCTGGGTTTTGACACCAACTGCGTTTTTTCATAAGAATTTTTTTTTTCTACTGTAACTATGTTGCCATATAGCAATGATGGTTCAGGCTCCTGGTCTGAAGTTGTGGATTGAGAATTTCTAGACAAAAATTATGAGTTTAACACCTTGTTACACACTTCCAGGATTCTGCAATATAAAATATAATAATATGCTTCTCCCTCAATATGGAATAATACAGAATTTTGGTGAAGAGAGTATTTAATTAAGAGATGGAAGCATAAAAGAGAGCTTGTGAAAGAGAGGGTGTGAGAGGGAGAAAAGGAGAGGGGAAAAGAGATGGTGAGGAAAAGTGAAAGGAGAGAGAGAGGAGAGGAAGTGAGAGGAGGGGGTAATAAAAAAGAAAAAAAAGGGAACAAAAATGTGGGGAAAGGGAAGGAAGGGAAGAAACGAGCAAGAATGGGAAAGAGAAGGAAAGTGGAGAGACAACGAGAGAGAAAGGGGGAGAGAAAATAAGGGGAAGCATGTGAAAATGAGTGCTTAGGAAAGGAAGAGAGGGAGAGTGTGAGAAAGAGCTGAGACAAGAGAAAGCTCATGTGACAAAGATGGAGCACGAGGGTGCGAGAAAGAGCAGGTGTGTAAGAAGAAGCAAGGTTGCAGAAAAAGACCAAGTGCACATGAGAACATGAGAGTATGAGGAATAGGAAGTGCACGGAAAAAAGTGAGGCCATGAAAAAGAGGATGCATGCAAGAAGTGCACCACATGAGAAAGCACGAGTGAGCACAAGAAAAAGCGAGTGCACAAGGAAGAGCAAGCAACAAGGAAGAGCAAGCACACAGAAGAGAGAGTGAGTGAAGAAGAGAAAAAAAGAGATGCATGAGAGCAAGTGAGAGAAAGTGTGAGAACAAGAGTGAGAGAGAGCAAGAAAGAGCGCATGAAAAAGTGATTTCAAATGAGAAAGCTCACCTGGGGAAGAGTGAGCATAAGGGCATGGGAAAGGGTGTGAGTGCATGAGGAAGTGTGCATGAGTGTGTGTGGGAGTAAGTGGATGAGAAATAGCAAGTGTGTGTGAAGAAGAGTCAGGGAATGGGAAAGAGTGAGGGCACAAGAAAGAGGTAGGGCAGCAAAAAGACTGAGGGAAGAGAAAGGGGCAAGGGTGCAAGAAAGGGAAGGCACTCAAGAAAGGGAATGTGCAGAAAGAGTGTGAGCATGGACAAAAAACTGAGCAAGAGAGCAAAGGCATGAGAAAGAGTGAGTGCATGCGCACAAGAGTGTGTGAAAAAGACCACAGAGAAAGAGGAAAATAGTGTGTAGGAAAAAGAATGTGTGGAAAGGTGCAAGAAAGGGATGGCACAAGGAAGGAAGTGAGCCATGAGGGCATGGGAAAGAGTGAGTGCGTGGTTGCAGGGAAGGCCACAGGTTTGCAAAGGAAGAGTGCAAGGTTGTGAGAAGGAAAGTGAAGGTGCAACAAAGAGACCAGGCATGAGAAAGAAAGTGAGGGCATGAGAAAAAGAGTGGGCATAAGAAAGAGTTTGCCAATATCCAAAAGGAGCAAGTGTGCACGAAAAAGTCAGCATGAATGAGAAAACTGTGAGCATGACAGAGAGAGAGTGAGAGAGAATGGAAGAGGGCAAGAAAGCATGAAAGAGCAAAACCAAGAAAGAGTGAGAGAATGAGGGAGGGAGACGGCAAGAGAGCATGCGAGAGAGCATGTGAGGAAGAGCGCTAAAGAATGAGGTAGAGAGAGTGCGTGTGAAAGACCAAATGAGAAAAAAGCACATGTGAGAAATGGTGAGAGTGAGGGCATGGAAGGGGTGGCCACAAGAAAGGAAGGCACAAGGATGGGATAAAGCATGTAAGCATATGAGATTGTGGTTACATGAGAAACAGGAAGTATGTTTCTTAGGGAAACTTAGGAAGGGTGCAAGAAAGAGGGAGGGCACAAAAAAGCGAGGCCGCAAGAAAGGGGGAGCACTCCAGAAAGGGAATGCACAAAAAAAAAAATAATCAAAGGCATGGGAAAAGGAGAGATCATGAGAAAGGAAGCCTGCATGTGAGAGAGTGCGCATGTGAGAAGGAACGTGCATGTGAGAGGGAGCGTGAGAGAGTACACGTGGAAGAGAGCGAGCGTGCATGTGAGGGAGCATGCTCATAAAAAAAAAAAGAAAGCTCACGCGGGAAAGAGTGAGAACGAGTGCACAGGAAAGGGTGAGTGCAAGAAGGGGTAGGGCTGAGGCCAAAATAGCACATGAGCACAAGAAAGCAAGTGCATGAGAGAGGGCAAGTGCTTGAAAAGGGAGTGTGCAAAAAAGGGGGGTTAGGAAGAAAGAGGGAGAGACTGGGGACGGGGGAGATAGAGATAAAAAAAGATTGAGAGAGGGAGTGCATCTGAAACCAAAAGAGAATATGGCAGAAGGAGAGAAAGCATGCGTGGAAAAATGAGTGTGAGAGCATGAGAAAGAACGAGGTTGAGAGAAAGGGTGTGAGGTCACAAGAGAGGGGGTGAGGTCATGAGAACGGGACTGTCAGGAAGGGAGTAAGGACACAAGAAAGAGAACAGGTTGAGAGACAGGGAACAACCACAAGAAAGAGCATTATCGGCTGTGAGAAAGAGCGAGTGCATGTGAGAGAGAGAGAGGGGTGGGGGCAGAGAAAGTGAGTGTGAGAATGAGAGCTTGGGTGGTACACAGAGCGAGTGCAAGGGCTCAGGAAAGGGTGGGCTCAAAAAAGGGCACAAGTGTGGGAAGGAGTGAGGGACCGAGAAAGAGTGAGGGCACGCGAGGGACCGGGCTTGTGTAAGAGCAGGCACAAGACAGAGTGAGCGCCCATGAGAGAGAGAGCGGGTGGAAGAGAGGGCGGCCAGGAAAGCAAGTGCAAGAAGGGAAACCTGCACAAGAAAACAGAAAAGACTGACAAAGAGAGCGCCCAACAAAGAGAAAGCGCGTCTTTGGATAACAAAAGAGTTTTCTTTGCTGACTGGTTGTATACTTTGTAGGAGGTAAATATTGAAGGAAATAACTTTCTTTCAGGACAACTTAAAGTATGTAACTGAAATTGAAATTTTCTTCCTGCCTTTTTTTAAAAAATTTTTGTTAGGTCTACTTTTATACCAAAGAATGCAATGTCAGCAAAATTTTCAATTTCACATATCACAGAATCACAGAATGGCAGGGGTTGGAAGGGACCTCGGGACATCATCCAGTCCAAACCCCCTGCTAAAGCAGGCTCACCTAGAGCATGTTACACAGGACTTCATCCAGGCGGGTTTTTAATATCTCCACAGAAGGAGACTCCACAACCCCCCTGGGCAGCCTGTTCCAGTGCTCTGTCACCCTCAAAGTAAAGAAGTTCTTCCTCATATTCAGCTGAAACCTCTTATGCTTCAGTTTGTACCCATTTCCCCTTGTCCTCTTGGAACTCTTTGAGTAGTCCTGAGTACACTAAACAGCACAGAACAATATGAAAGATAGATGAAGAAAACATTAACTTAATTGTGGAGTAATTAGTACATTTCCTTTCTCCTACAGGGGATGAGAAAGCCTTTTGAAGCCCTTTGCCTCAGGAGTTTTATGGGAGGAAAGGTCCTAGTTCAGATCTAGAAGAAGATAATTGTCTGTAGCTCTTTTCTTTGCATGATATTATTATCATGGCATGAAGAGACTAAATCAATCATAAGATGGAGAGAGGTGCATTTAGTAATGCAGTCAGGTCATTCTCCAGCTCAGTCTTTAAATGTGAACTCCTGTGTATGGTGGGATGATAGCAATCCAGCTAAAATGAACAAGGAGTATATGAAGATGATGACATGGGAAGCACTACAAAGCTCAACCACTCAGATCTTTTCTACTTATACTAGATCTTAGAGCATGGTCTTTCCACATTCAGTTAATCCTTCTTTGTTAAAACACATATTTTTAAGTCAAATCCATTTCTAAGTAACATCACACCCCAATAGCCACAGCAGCATTAGCATCTTTCTATTTACCCTATGGTTTCTTTAACATATGGAGTTAATATATGTGATTAAACTATATTAACATAAAGTTAATAATATATCTATTCCACCACTTTTATTAATGCTTCTTTTCTCTGCATCTTTCACCATAGAAACATTAGTTAGTGCCAAGGGCTGTTTCAGTTTATAACATTAGATGTAACATATTTTACATTGTGCTGCCAGCACATCTTTAAACCAACTATCAAAGTAAAATATATAACTAGTTCAATGCTACTGAAAATTGCTGAGATGATTAGACTTTCACTCAGTACTTAACTTTATGTTTTACTAGCAAAAGTGATGGTTAGAAAGCTACCATATGGAAGACAAATAGACAAATGCAAGGGATCTTATTTGCTTTAAACCCTGAGATCAGTGCTCAACTGTGATTAGAAGTGTTGTATCCTTGCCTTACTGCCCTTCTTGCACAGGTTTCTGATATAAAAAAATGCTGGCATCTCCTAAGTATCTGAAATTCTTCCCTGTCTTCATTAGTTCCATTACTAATGCCAAAGAAAGTAGGATCTAGCCTCTAAGTATTGTTTTGTGTAAGGAAGTCTTTCATGCCCCTCACATCCACATTCTTAAGGAAACTTTACTGAAATTCGGGTTTTCTTTGAAACAGAAATACATCTGGCTGTACCTCTCTTAGTAAATGAAATTATGAACAAGAATGAACCAGGGTACTGTAACATGATCACCTGCACTGGTGCCCCTTGCCAGAACAGTCCCTGGCCCACACTTGTCCTGTGTCAACTAACAGACATCTAAACGACTCCTTGGCAAAGTTGTTAAAACACCATCAAACCCATATTTGACAGGCAGGTTGCATGAAGCCACCTTGTTTTGGAGGATTTGCTAGAATAGACACAGGTTCTTGCATGCCAAGGAGGCTTAATGCCTGGACAAGTTCCTGAATGTGTGTACTTTATCAATAGAGTTGGAGCCTCTGCCTTCCTCGTGGATCCAAAAGTAGAGAAATACATGAAAAAACTATTATTTGGGCTAAGTGTACAACTGAGGTCAAAGATGGATGCATCTAATGAGACATGTGTGCTGCTTCCACGAGTAAATGCTATCAGAAAAGAGAATAACCCAGGACATGATTAACTGGTAGTGCTCCAGGTGAATTGGTGCTAACACCCAGGTGTATATCCTCAATATTGGAGAGCTGATTCAGGAAAATAATATTTAAAAAAAAAATTACCTTAACTAAAGGACTTGATGATTCAATATCTTTTATTTCTCAGATTTGTAGGATGCTGCCATTTATTAGGCAGGCTATCCAAATAGATGGTTTGTAAATATAATTTCTTGCAGTTCATTCAGAAACAGTGCTTGATTTGGACACCTGTCTGTATATTGTCCGTAAAACAAACAGTATTGTTCTGATTTAATTGTCTGACATGTTAAGCACCATAAGATGGAAAAGACATTGGAAATTCAGGGTCTAAGGTTGACCTTATAACATGATATGTCTACAAAAGAAGTGACATTTATGCTTTCGATCATTTTGTAAATGGAAAAGGGACACAAGGTTTTGAAGGCAAAACTAATTTGTCTGCAAATCCCTTGAGACCAAGGTAATGATTCTGATGCAAAATTAATCTCAGTTGAAAAACCAAGTCATTCTGAAGTCAACTAAGGACACAAAGCTGGGGAAACACCCCATGCTGGAGCACTCATACTAGGAGATCAAAGGGCTCCCAGGTGGCAACAGATTGGAATAATTTCTGTCTGCATCCCTGGGAAGGGCAGAGTCCAGTCCAGGCTCCAAAGTCCATACAAGCACCTTGTGACTCTTGAGTGTCTTCAGCCTCCACGTCACCACTTGCCAGACTGGCCCATAACACTGTCTCTCTCATGCTAAAAATATGTCTCAGTTTTAGGGACAGGTATGAAAGCCAACCCAAAGAGAGTCAAATCCGACAGCATAAACTGATGTTCCTTTAACTACTGCAGTGTTCCACCACCGTGAATCAGTCAGAATTCTGGTTCTACTCTGTTTTTAAACAGAATATTCTTGTCATTCCCTCAGGTTGTAGCTGACTTCAACCACTATACTCCAGAAGGTAGAAAACTATTGTCTGAGCTATAAAACAATGCATTTAAAAAATATATTCATATGTAGACACACATGTACACACAAGCACACACTTTGCAGCCTGAGATCTTGTCAGTCTATGTGAGGAAAATACTTCCATGAGAATCCTATTTTTTTTGACAGCTCTTTTTGTTCTGTCTGCCAATAGTCTAAACTTCTCTTCCATGGTTTCAGGTTTAGCGGTTACTCCAGATGTTCACTTAATGTAAATCAGCCATGATTCATCAGTGCCTATTTGTATCTCCTAAGGAACTGGCTCCTCCAGTGTCTTTCAAAGTTGTTTTTAAAGCCTATTTTGTTGCCATGCATTATTTCTGACGTGACTCTCTTGAGGAAAAAAATACCCTTGTATTGATACTTCAACCACTTTTTTGCCAGCCTTTTCACAGTCTCAGGCCAACAGAGTAGAAGTAGCTGTGTAGGTACTTGGATCACTAGCTCATCTCCGAGCTAGACAATCTGATTACAGAAAGCAACTGCATTGTGTTGCATGCATAGGCAGGACTGCACAGGGCTCTGATTTTTATGAAATGCATTAGTGACCTATGAATTATCTTTAGATCTGGATAACTTGTGAGGTGTTTTGCTAGGTGTTTGAAGGATTACCAAAGCAGACAGAATGGCTCCCATGGAAAGCTTGTAAAGAACGGCGGTTATCTTCTTAGCAGCAACCTTTAAACAGAACTAATTATTTCATTACAGAAACTATCATGGCACTAGCTTTCACTTGTCTGAACCATCCATTATTACCGCAGTCATTATCTCTCTCACAGAGACTCCAGTTGCTGCATACCCAGCTTAACAGAGAAACTGCAACTTGACCTACTCTCACCTACATAATCTACCTTGCATTTTGTCTAAATGCTGATTTCTCAACTGATACAGGGCTCAACACCTTTTTAAAAAGTGAACTACATATAGAAAGCAATAAGCTGCCCCAATGGAACAATAAAATATTGATAGAACAGTTCTGTCCCAAAGAACTGCAGAAATGAGGATTTTCAAGCTGTTACAGATTATACCACAAATCTCTTGTTAACTTTGAACAAATACACAGGTATTCACAGTAAACTACAATGAAAAGTGTCATTGAATTCCTGGCAAATTATTTTTTATGAGAGTCTTGCCACAGAATCCTAAAATACCACTGCATTTTTCTTTAAGTACTCCAAAACAGCTTTTAATCCTTATGATCTGGAGAAGAGCAGTACTCTGCACTAAGACAGCATTAGCAATAGGAAACAACGGTTTACGCAAAGCAGCTCCCTTATTTGAATTTGTGCCAGTGCAGTTTGAATACTGATTTTTATTGTTCTTTCTAAACATATGGGGAAGATATACTAAAAATCTGGACAAAAGATGAAAAATGGGCAAACAGATCTACTGTGCTGTGTAAATACAGCAAATAGACTCATCTAATTACCATTACTAATACTGAGCATTGGTATTAGCAGATGGTTAAGCTTTGAAAACAGAAACAGTTTCCATGGATTTCCTATCCTGATTTACCTGTTCATTCTGACCAGTTGTCTTGGGGCAAGGAAAGAGAAATTAAAAAAAAATAAGAGAGAAAGTGAAAAAAACCAAAAACTTGAAGAGGGTCTTAAATCAACTCTGTCTGTGAGTAAATATTGCTATATGACTGGATTAGCCCAGATGACTGTGTAGTCATGCTTGGCTAACAGAAAACTAATTCTTGAGAAGTTCTAGCAGTTCTCCCAAACTATTAAAGAAGGTGAACAGATACTACTATCTCAAAAAAACTAGCTTCAAGCAAATTATAGCATACATATATTTAGTAATTTTAACATACATACAAGGCATTTTACTGTGTTGGGGTCAAATGCTTCATGTTTAAATGTTCATGTTTTTCTAATAGGTAGTGCACTGTACATTTATTATATGCTTTTTGCTTCATCTTATTTTTACTGTATCATATTTTGCTATGTATAGTTTCTCATACATAAACTCTTTCATCTATACTGGAGAGATTTGCTGTTGTTACACAATCCCTGCACCGTTCGTGATAGAACACCTTGATTTTTTTTTCCATCCAAACACACCCACCAGTTCAGTTTATCAACTCAGCAACCCACTAAATAAAAACATGTGCATGTACACTTACCAGAGAAAAACAGAAAAGATTCATGTTGGTATTGAGATCCACTCCAGCGCCCCACAATTCTGCTCCAAAAACTCCCGCCGCACAATGCAGCTCCTCCGTGCTCTCCCAGCTGTTTGTACATTTCTCCCTGGAGATTACTGCAAGATAAAATCCCTGCAATAATCCACTGGATTCAGAGCCTATTATCAAATGAGACAGGCTTCCCCAGGCCAGTACAAACTGTTTTTTGAATTAAAGAACAATGTTTACCAACAAAACAAAAGCATGGTCTGAATGATTATGATGGACTTGGGAAATGCTCTCTTGCAGACTGTTGTTTCCATTTAGTTTATCATCAAATAGAAATAAAACTCTTTCTGCCTAAGATCACTGGAACATACAGCTAACTCCAAGGCAAATCTTCTCAGTTTATTCAGATTATCAAAAGCCACAGAAAGTCTTGGAAAATGCTGACTTTCTATACAGATGAATTATTTTACAAAATTAAGTAATTATTTTTGACTACATTTTGAATGGAAGTGTCTTACTTAGGGACTTCAGAGAAGAAACCTGTGGATCACAATCAAATTATTAAAAAAAACCCGAAACGAACAAAAACCCAATGAAAACCTCACACTCTGGTCCTGTACACTAAAGAATAATTACCAAACTGGTGTCTGACATGTTGACTTCTTGATGATGCAGGTAAGGACTAAACCAATTCAGCTATTAGAAAACATGGCAAACCTGGAAATTAAAAAATTGGAAATATTCAAAGCTGATCCACAGGTTATAATAAGAGGTATTATAGTGTACACAGACAGGCAGATGAGGGATAAGCAATTGTAAAGAAAAATAGTAGCCTGGGTCACTAACTTGTATAAATCAGCAAAATTCCATCACCCATAGTGGAGTAGAACAGTCTAAGGAAGAAATAATGCCAAAAGCACTGCAAATCTCAAATTGCTTCAGATTATGAAACACCTGAAATTAGACTGGTTTTGGAATAATATTGCTTCTCAACCCACAATTTCCCATAGCTCTTATGTGAATGCTATATTTGGTTACATGAACAAGCAGCAGTTGGTACCAAAGAGATAAGCTGAAATTCACTGCAAATGGAAAGGTACTGTCATTTTGTGACCAAGATCTTGATATCCTTTCTTTGGGCCCAGAGCTTCATATTTGTAAAGGTTAAGCATCTCTTTCATAGCTCATACGTCTCACTATTTCCGTTTATTCTAGTAATTTTGCAGTTTGATCCTAGACCCTAATGAATTTGAAGTGTCTGTATTTTGACAAGATAAATACTTTTTAACGTAAGTTAATTTCTACCCTGAACAAAACTCAAAAAAGGCTTACACAGAGGCACGCCAACAAACACCAGAGGACAGATTAAGATTCAAGATTTTAAAAGGAAAAGATCTTTAATTTGCACTTTTCCTATTTACTGCGAAGTATATAAAAGTCTTTTTTGAAGGCTTTTCCCAGGCTTCCTTTTTGGTTATAATTTCAGATTGGTTTCACATATTAGTAAAGTAGGGTTGGCTATGAAAAGCTTCATGAAAAATGTTATACTTTAGAAGCCAATTAATGAGAGACTTCTCATTTACTCCAACAAAGTTGAGGAACACTAACAGATTTTGTCAATTACCACCTAGTGACACTTTCCTAATGTGATTATACAAAAATAGACATCTGAGAGGCCTAGCTTGCCACAGATGGGCTTGCATTTGCTTTGTGGCTCACTTGCTAGTTTCCTTGTGAGAGGGCAAGTTCTTACCCTTCCTGTGCCTCAGGTTCTCCAGCTGGAGAAACTGAGATAACAGCACAAACCTCATGTTGCAAAGAACTATGGAAGTAATGATCAAAAGCATCCTATCCCAGCCATGGACAATTATTTTTTTAAAATTTTTTTAATGCCAATTTACAGTAATAGCTACCTGGAAAACTCCACAAAGACTGAAGAGCTAGTAAAATGACAAGATATAATAAGGAAGCAACCCTTAAGTAACTCAAGGAGATGTGTTTTTCATTCAGACTGATTTAATCTGTTGACTTTGGATTGTGGCTTTGAGTGGTGGGGGGGGGGGTGGGGGAGGGGGTGGGGGGAGGGTGGGTAGGTTTGCTATGCATATTTACTCTGAAACCTTTAGGAGGAAGTTTCTTAATTTTATACCACAGATCCTCAAGGTAAGAGTAGCTAAGAAAGCACAGATCTTATGCTGAGCTATTCAGTTTTCATTTTGCTTATATTTGTAGACATGAAGAAAAGAGAATAATTTAAGAAGAAAAACAAATTAAAAGATAAAAAGCAGCCTGTATCTACAGTTACAGACATACACATATATGGCAAGCAACTGTGTAGGGAGGCAAAAATACAGAGCTGCACAAGACAACCTTTTGTGAAGAGAGATAAATGTTCATCTGGAAACTTTCTAGGGCATTGGGCCAACTCTTGTTTCAGTTGTTCTTGCTTCACCATTTGGACAGGTGCAATTCATCACATCAGGCTTGAAATCTCATGAGCTAGGCGCTATTCCATTAAAGTAAAATGTGAAAACCAGAGACAGGCTTTTCACAAATACAGAGCTGGAGATTGAAACTGGGAGTCTTACTGGTTTAGAATCTGTGGACGTGCCTCCTGAGGGCGCGCCCCAGATGACTCGTGTGACTTCCTTCATTCTCCGAAAGGCGGACCTCCATCCAGCATTCAATTGCTCTCATTTCATATCATGGTGCATTCATCCTTTTGTTTCCAGCTGTATCAGCTCTCTGCATATATCTATAGCAAAGGCATTATGGTGACAGTACTGGGTGAAAGTTATTCAAGTCAGGCTTAAAATATTCAGTTCAAATACCCAGCCTGAGAAACAGAGAAGTTTAACCCACTCTGATTTCCATTCTGCTGGGCTAATAGCTTTACAAGAAATAACCTTCAGTGAAGATTTCAGGTGGGATCCCAAGGCACTGCTGCAGATATTCTGGATGCAAGCCACTAATATCCTAAGACTAAAGACTCCAAATTTGTTATTACATGTTTTTGAGTACTTACAGTGTTAAGACTCCTCTTATGAAAAGGTAACATTTTAGACCGCTGCTAATTCACTGATATAGCCATCTGTAAGGGTCAAGTTTGTTGATAGGCCTAAATTATAGATTACATCACCCATCAGGTTCCAGTCCTGGACTAATGGATAAATTGCAAACTGTGAGGAAACACCTACTATAATAACTAAATAAGAAGCAACAGCTTACGATTGGTTGATCTCCCTTCTGTTTTTCCTTCCACAGCATATCTATCCTTAATGAAGACATACATCTACTTCTCTGATCACCATCTGTTTGTCATCTGAGCATCTTCATACAGATTTAGAACCAAGAGCAACAATGCTACTGCCTGATATAGTATGAGTGTTAAATATATAACTAATCATATGATAAGTGGTCACATTTCTCTATTCACTCCCCACATGAAAGGCTGAATTATTACTTTATCATGAGCTCAGGGTAAACATGGTGTGTTGTTGCTATGCTCCACAGGCTATCCTGGTGGAAAGGGTGAGATTCAGAAATTAAGTCAGTTAGAGGCTTCCTCTTGGCTCTCCTATTTCTTTGGAAAGAGACTGTGTGTCTGCTTTCAGCAAGTGCCTACACAATACACCGCATATTCTCTAACATATGAAGGCAACTATGTAGGTGGCACACTGGATAAAAACCCTGCTTCATTTCACCTCCTTCTGTTCACTTACAACAGGCAGATGATGAAGCAGTTCTGTGCAGAACACTCCTTTTTGACCCGCAACCCATGACTGAGTGCTGTATGAGAAGCCACTGTTTGAACCTAGGAAACTGCTATTATAAAACAAGTCTAATATTTTCTATCATGAACATCCATTGAAGATACTCCAAATGGTAGAAAGCTCAATTTTAGACCACAAACACAACAGTGTCTCTAAGACAGAGATACTAACATTTGATATTCCTGAATCAAATGTTCCAAGCACTGACTCTGCATTACATCTACTTAATAGTTTGGAAAGGACCCATGAAGTACTAACTAAAAATCTGATTCTTTAAACGTTATTGATTTTTTTTTTCCTTTACAATCTCCTTCAATTTAGAGACAGCTTCTTCATTTTGTCCCTTTATATTCAGCAGCTAATTAAAAATTGCTAAGGAAAAAGCTTCACAACCCTCCTCACCCCTGCCAAATTGCAATATTCCGTTCCTCCTTTGAAAAGGCAATTTTACAGTTGCAATGATCTATTCAACACAACAGCTTTTACACCTTTGCAACTGAGTTGAGTCAGTTAAAGATTATTTTAAGCTCACTCAGCATAAATAGCCATAACATGTACTTCAGCCCAGAAAATCAAGCAACTAAAGACACAAAGAGCCAATATGCTATAACTCAAAATCAAACAGGCAAGTAAAATGCTTTCACCATTTCCAGAATCCCAGGAAAGGCCTGTGCCTATTAAAGTCACTGGCAAAATTTCCATGAAATTCAGTGCAGTCAGAATTTCATGCACCTTCTCCTGCTAACTGATCACACTTAATCACAACATCATAAAAACACATGGTATTTCCCATAAAATTCGTTGTAACATTCAGCCATGCCTTGAAGCTAACATTCCTTCTAGGATAAATAATCACATTGTTCTTTCCTTTGTCCCAGAATATTTACATTTTTTTTCAGAGCAGTTATATTTTAATCAAAGGAAAAGCTGCATCTCCGTTAGAGAGGAAATGTGTGTTTCCCAAACAGGAGGGACAAAATCTCTGCTCTGTAATTTTACTGAAACTCAGTGAATCTGGCTCACACATTCTTTATTGCTATCTAGCACTATACTGCAATTTAGAGTGAAAACAGCTAACTTCCATCGTCAGGCCAATTTATGTATTATCAGACAAAACTGATGTCTACAGTGAATTATGGGTATAGGAGTCATTATCTTCCAGGAGCACCTTGAAAACGAGATGTCTAATCTCAATAATGTAAGTTTCCTGGTTAAATAAATCCCCTGTGCTTAGTAATTCTATGCATTTATAGAAAAGATGTCACCTCCCCACCTCCTTAGACTTTAAAAAACATTTTAAAGCCTCAAGGGGATTTGAATCCTCACTAAACAGAATTGATTTCTGTACTTACTGCTTAGTATTCTTAATCACACAGTTCATGCATTTTTGTTATGTAATGGATTGGGAAATTCAGAGAACCAGCCTGTTTTGCAAACATTTAGCTTCCCATCACCCCACTTCCCTTTTACTTTAATGGCTTTTTTTTTAATATCAAGATGACGGCCTTATTAAGCACACCCTGCTTGAAACAGCTCCAAACAATCAACGCTGCCCTCTAAGTCTGCAGCCACCCAGGCCTTGAGTGAGCATTTAAGAACAGAACTTGGAAAGGCCAGCAGAGGTTTCCCAATCCACTCTGCAAGAAAGATTGCCTCTCCACTTTTGCCTAGGAGAACTAGGGTAAGGACTTCAGTCATCTATTTCTTCATTGAGAGCCTGATTCAAAGCTAAATAAAGCTGAAAGGAATCCATCTACTGATCTGAGCACTTCTGGCACCTTAATTCAGAGTTCCTCTACCAAGTTATATGCTAAATTGGACACAGCCTGAGGCCAGTCTTTCTAACCGAACTTGCACCCCCTCCCTGCCTTTGGCCATAGACACCCAATCCTGTTCCCAGACGCTACCTTACCTCCAGGAGATACCCATGGATGGCTGCTGGCAGCACCAAGCTCCAAGCTCCAACTGCCTCACACAGCCCTCTGCCGCCTCCGCACCTCAATGAGTAGCCTCTCAGGAGAAGGTACCGTTTTGTCCGTACCACCATCTTATCTGCAGTTTTCTGGGCTGGAGCTGGTTCCTAGACAGCCAATTCAGACTTGCCTCTGTTTGTAGACACAACACCAGATTAAAAATATTCTTCCGTCCTTCGGGAGTCTACACTGAGAGTCTTGGGTCCTGTCTCTGCTCCCGCTCTCATACAAATCAGGAATAACTTGCTGGAAGACAGCGAAGCCTCAGTAGCATCTAGAATAGAAAAACTAAAGCCTAGCATTTTCATCGGTGAGCTCCTGGCTAATGTTTTAATTTTCTTATCAGATCTGTGCAAGTCTCACCTTTTTCGAAATCAAAATCAAGGACTCAGAAAATTCCCATTCAGTTTTCATACATCTGATGGATCCTTCGCTGATTTAGGTATGTACCTGTTGCCCATAGCCTTTTCTTTTACAAATCTTTCCAAATAAATTCTACTGTACCAGCACCACATTTTGACCGCACTAATTCTAAGTTAGACTCAGTAGCTTTTTAAAACCATCATCCTGATAAAAAAGTGATTCTTTTATACAACCAGAGAAGACCAGCAATACATATCAGTTTTACCTTAAAGGCTATACAGTTGCTGTTCTGTCAAATAAAGCTTTTCTCTAACACTCTGCAACTTAGGTTTCAATCTGTTCTTAGTAAAATACAGTCATAAAACCTAATGCTCTAGACCAGTTGTGAAGTGTGAATATCAACGCATCCAGGAAATACAAAATTTGCTTAAGACAATGGTCTAAACACTTTAGGGCTGCAAATACAGCCATGAGCTGGAATCAACCACATAAAATAGTCCATGTTGCAACAAGAAATACAAGCTGCTAAACAGACCAGTTCTTCCCACCTTGCTGTTTTACATGGCTTAATGGCTCCACTCTGTTTGGACAGACCCTTTACATGCTTTGGGAGTTACTTTAGATAGACCCTTAGCTGGCAGATATTAACAAAGCTTCATATTTTTCATCTGAGTTATGCCAGCTCATCCAGTGTCACCAAACATTACACCCGTGTATCTAATTTTTGCGACAGTGCTATTTTTTAAAGGCAAGGATACATCAACTGACACAGTGGCAATTTGAGCTGTTTACATCTCCGTGCACGTGATTGCAGTGCCTCCAGCTTGGAGCGTCCTCGTTTTTGACTATCCATGACCCCACTACATTGTCTTTCTGCCTCTCCATGTGTTATAGCACTTCCCTTCATGCCTACAAACATACTATGCCATGTGAGAGATGAACTGGATTTGCCTCTTAGGGCCCCTTTAAAAAAAGTGGCAGTCTTCACGCCCTGTTGCAACTCATGCCTTTATGTACTTGCAAAATATGCCCCGTCTGTACCCACTATTACTGTCTTTTATTAAGGTAATCAAATATGCAGAAGAGGTTGATGTTAAGGGGAAGAAGTCTATACACTCTTGTCAGGACATGTTGCAGGAACAACACATAGTGTATCAGTGTGTTCTAAAATATTTAGGGAAAATAAAAAATTTCAATTCGATTATCACATGCCAGTAAAAAATTGCATCAGCTAGACACTGTCTGCACCAGTTGCATTAAACCCAGGCTTATACAGTGGGAACTGTAGATGCCATCTGCAGCCCTAGAATAACCTTGGCAGCATACCAGCACATATTCATTTCTGTGGAGAACAGCCTTGCTTGCTGTAGTTGAGTCCTCATGGTATCTCAGACTGCCAAATTGTCTCAGAGCTAGTAACTGGATATTATCACTCATTTAAATCCATCCTAGTTAAGTAAGATACTAGGAGTTGGCAGTTTCTGAAACTTTATTAAAGGTTGAGTGGGTAACCTTTCTTGCCCCCCTGCCCTGATTTAGCAGAACATGATTACCTCAGGCAACTCACCAAAAGCCTATAATGGATAACTTGAAAACTGGAACATACATGAAAAAAATAGTAGATGGGAAAAAATCCAAAATCCCCCAAAACACCACTGTTGAGGAAATTTCAGTGTTGTTCTGCTTTGGGTAGGACAGAGTCTTTTAATGGGAGAATTGTATCATCCTAATGAATTATAGACAGACTGAGAGAGGAGACAGAGGGAAAACTCCACAGCATAGGAATTTCTACCTGGATAGCCTAACTTCTTTTAACTTATGAGAAAAATGACAATCAGGACAGTTCTTGAAGACAACCGGCATCCAGAGATCTGCAAAAAGGGTACAGACAACAGATACAGTTCAAAGACTTGTACATCAAAGAGTGACCCATCCCCCTGTGACTCCTCCTGCTCTTATTTCACTCAAATTCTTCAAAGTAGGATTCAATGGAATAGATTAATTTTTTATCCTGGATAACCATAGAACAGCCAAGATTTACTCTAACTCTGTTGAATCCAGATGTGGTTCAACAACCTGTTATCCTAGTAACACACACAAGAAAACACTGCTGTATGCAGAAAGTAATGTCCACGAATAAGCTCCAAATGTCCATCAGGAATAGCTTAGTGAGTCACACATATACTGGTTTAGTGCTACAAACTGCTAGAAGCAGTTTTACCCAGTACAGTATATAAGTAGGACTTCAAAGATGGCTCTACTAGACATACTTTCCCACCTTCATCATAGGCACTCACATAGTACTGTTATTATCAGATCTAAAACCTAAAAATCTTTAGCATAGTTGGTCTTTGAACATCCCTATGACAGGGAATGTGGTACTATTCCCATGTTATCTTACAGTTGAGCTTATTCTCTGTATCACTAAGCATCGTAATCATATACAAGTCACCTCGCAGTCACTGATGATGGGATGTCTGAATCCAAAATACTGATGTTGAAATCTGTAGTTCAAGTTTCTTCCTCACTCTTAAGGTGCTTAAAGATACTTAGAAATCCAGATACTGTAGAATTCTTCACGATATTGAGCAGCTAGACAGCTACCCTACATTTAAGTTAAATGAGGACCTATAATTTATGCATTCATATCCTTATGTTACCTCTGTGATTAATCTGATTGCTTTCCTCAGAGCAAACTGACCCATAGAAGCTTCATAGAGAATAAGAGTAAAAAAGTGGAAAAGACTTGCCCCTCCTGCTGCCTCTTACCCAGCAGCCCAGAGACTGCAGCCCAGCAACTGCAGCATCCTTTCTCGCTATAGGGCTTAGGGTTAAAATTTTCTTCTTGGTTTCTCTTCTCCTCTTCTATGTGGTTTCTCCAACCAGCAGGTGAGAGACTTTCTCCTTCTCCAGAACCTTGAATTAGCTGTTCTACTTCATACAGACGAATTATACACCACTTGAGCTAGAGGGGTGTGTGTGTGTGCATACGTTTGTGCACGACTCTCTGGCCTGGTTGCTAGAGCAGTCACTTGACAGGGGCTACAATTGGATTCCCCAGTCCCAGCGTCAATAAACATTAGATATTAATTTAGTTCAGTGGAGCAGAAATGAAAATAGTTGCAGCAAGTAAAATAAGATGTTTTGGAGGACTGGCTATGGGTGCTTAGGCAAGAAGCACGCAGAAGACAGGAATCTGAACCACATGCCAGAGTTGTAGATTTGTGTCTTGAGGATCCAGAGAAGGTACTTGCTTGTCCTCAGAATGAAACTGCAAACAGTTTAATTCTCCCATTAGTTTACAGTTTAATTCTCCCGTTAGTTTGTAAACTGTGTAGTGTACATAGTACAATTGTCAGTCTCCAATTTTCTTTAGTATCTCTAACGTGTGACCTCTGGAGGGACAAAGGGTGTGTTGTGCATCTGCTTACTCTGTCAGCTCCCTCTGCCCACTGCTTACCCCCTGCCTCCAGTCTCTGGGAACTTAGAGCAGAGAAACCACCAGGGTGAGGAAGGAGCCATTTCATAAAGGCAGTGGGAAAGCCGAATGCGATTTGATTACTAGTAGCTTGCTGCATTAGCCACAGGGAAGTCAGACCATTTTGTCAACAGCGCCTTGCTGTAAAAACCCGGTCAGATTGAGTGGATATGGGGAATCTTATTTAAAAGAAAATGATGATACTATGTGAAAATTGAATAGAAGAGGATAAATGTGTATGCATATGTCCCAGTCCAGATCTGGAAACTCTTGCTGCTACTACAAGAGGTGTTAGCCACAGCCATAACTTGGGTGTCAGTTTACACTTACTTAAAGAAGACACACTATTTATCTCGCATACAGCAACTGAGGCATAGTATATTATTAAGGGATTAGATAGTCAAAAAAGAAAAACACAATATGAGAGCTGGAATTATTTTTCTGAATATGACAAATAACAATTTCAGTCACTGTTGGAGATGGGATACTCATCTGTTCTCCTCCAAACACCTCAGTATACTGAGCAGTATGTCTGCTCACGTGGTCTTAAGAACTCCAAAGATGTTTTTCCATTTTCAAAGGGTATCCTGAACTTGCATGTTACCTGTTGATTTTATATGAATCCTAGTAGGGGAAGATAAACTAGGGTCCAGCCTGCAAAAAGCCAGTGGGAGCAAAAATTAATAGAACAAAAGCTAGGAGATGAGAGACAGATCTGCAGGAAACAATTGCAGAGGAAACTGAGACAAAAATACCACGTAAGGGCGAGATTCCGTGCAGCTGTATGAGAAGTCCAGGCTTTTACTCAGAAGTCCTGCTGAATTTGACAGAAAAATCTTACAGAAAATTTTAAAATCAATTTACCATGTTCAGGAGAGTACATATATGTTTACATATAAATACTGAATTCCATAAACTGGTTTAAAATAAAGTCTAGAAAACTTGCAAGTATAGATCTGCTTCTCTCTTTCTTATGAAAATTCATGTTATATTAATGGGTTTATGTACAAACTGAACAAAAACTCTGTGATGTCATCTGTTTTATGGAAAATCACAGTAAACTTGCCGCATGAGCATTATAACTTTGGATTTGTAGAAACTTGGAAATCACTGAAAAATGAATGCAGTCATAAAGCTCTGTTAAATCTAAGTGCACAGCTTAAACAGAAATGTCTAGAAAAAATACCAAAGTGTACAAGTGAAAACAAACATGAGGGGGATATAATTACAAGGGATAATGAGACTTTGGTTGTAATCTCTTGCATGTATTTGTATTATCAACTGAATTTTTGCATAGGCCTGATCCAAAGTCTGCTAAATGTTAATGAGGGCATTTCTTTTGATTTTAATAGGTTCTGAACTTAATCCTAAAACATTTTGGGTTTGTGATGTGAAGCATGGTGTGTGAACACAAACCTTGTATGACATGAAGTATCACAAACAGTGTCTCATTATTCTTTATTTGTAATGCAGCAAAAATAGCCTATTTTGAAATAAAGACTTGGGAAAATAAATTTTTCAGCAGTGCATTTCTTGGGTCCATGCACTTAGCTTTTGGCTTAGATGTACCATGATCAATATTTCCAGGTGAAACAATTAATTTGCTCTGTTTGGCATGTGAATAAAACTCTTGCAATGCAACTTTGACTTTCATTTTAGTTGCAGTCTGTTATTGCTAATGAAAAAAAAAATACTTCCTAGCTTTTCTAATGTATCAGTTAGATAAATTGGTAACACTTAAGAACTCCCCAGGCAGTAATGAATGACACAGTTTTCTGTGTTATCCCTGATAAAGTTTAGGATATGGAAAGCAGTTTAATCCTCTTTCTATACTCTCCCATCTGTGCTTTAGAGCTACCATAGTAAATTACTACATACTGAAGCACTGCTTCAGAAGCAATTTCATATTTTCAAAGCTGAGATAACTTTACTCCACCGTGTATTTTTTTAATCTTTGTAAAAAAAAAGAAAAATGTTTAAGGAAGCCAGGTCAGACAAAACTTGAATTTAAGAGGTGGATGGTAGTTTTCAGTGAAGTAGACCTTTCATAAAGGTTGCTTGGAATACAGAGTTAAGCCAAACTAATCACTTTGCTTACAGAAAATCTGCAATGCAAAGTGTTAAGATTTAACTCAATTGTAATCTTTTGTTAATTATTTGACACTCATTAGGCAGGAATAGTTGCTGATAAATATGGCTTGAGGCACTCTTTTTATTGTACCTTAAATATGCTATTGCCTATGCCTAATGACTTTGATTCTGCTTTCATGTTGCAGAATGAATTTACTTGGTACAGTTTTGCCATCAACCTGTTCAGTCACAGCTAGGGCTCATTTCTTTTGCTGTGAAGGGAAGCTTAAGTTTTCTGTTGGATTTCTCCACATTTTATCAGATGTGCATTTTGCTGCTGTCTAATCATTATGGATAAAGGGGCTGATTTAGTGTCTATTGGAGTAAATTGACTCAGTTCAGAGGCTGAGTGTAAGCAGCTGCTCCAAGAGTAAAAGTGAATACAGAAAGAGAGAGAGAGACTGATTTAATAAACTTCTCTATCTTGCATTTTTCTGCATCCACATAAAAACCTACGTTCAATAACACCACAGAAATACGGTCAGTCCAGTGTCTTGTTCAGGTCATCATATGGTTGTGGAACAGCTGGTTAATGTTAAACCTTCACAAAATTGAGATTGTACTTACAGGAAGCAGCAGATACCTTGAAGAATCTGCAGCCACAGTGCAGCATCTAAGACAGCCAGCCACAAATCATCAAAATGCTCTGCCAGAGAAGAGTTCCTCTGTAACCCTTTCTTACTCTGAATTTCAAAATGACATCTCACTACCTATCTTACGTCCTGGGACTAACCTGAAGAATATAGCCCATCCCACCTCATGACCTAAACCCAGCTAAACAAATGTCTGTCACCTCACAACCAGATTATGGCAATCCGCCACTTTCTCTGAGATTTGACAATTGCTTCTAAGACTAGAAAATTGTCAAACCTGAGTTGAATGTCCTGAATTCAGGGTGGAGAAAAAAGGTCTGTGGATTTTTCTGTGGGGGCGGGTAACCCAGCTCTGCAGAGGGTAGCCTGCTGACATTGAAACAGAGCTGCTTCGCGCTGCGTGTGCCAATAAGAAACTCCTCCTGTTCATTTTATTTTCTCTAGGTCTTCATTGCCACGCGCCGGCTGCTGGCATTGCTAAGGAACAGGTTCCCATCTTCACTGCCCTACCCACATGCATCTGCTCCTCCGGTGTGGTGTGGGGTGGGTGGTGAGCGAGGAGCACCTCAGCGGGTGAACCTGGACTTGTGCTCACCAGCAGAAGTGACACATGGAGTTGAAGACAGCTTGGTAGCAATGGAAAAACTAGCCATCGTGGCTAAATTATAGCTGCATGTTGTTGAAAGAGTAATGAAGTGGCAGAGCTATGCTACTATAAAGATGGAAGTTTCAGCAAGCTCTTTAAAAAATAGAAATACCTGAATATAAGGTGTTCATGTGGCCCTAAGTTTGTCCCTTTGGGTACCTAGTGTGATGTTATCCATCTTGACAGTAATCCAAGGGATCGTGTAGGAGAAGCGGGGAGGGGGTCTAAACCCTGCCTCTGGGAGGGAAGGAAAGCTCACTTCAAAGCCAATGCCTTAAGAGGCAAGAGAATGAGCTACCTTGAGCCTGAGAAAGTCGAAGAATAGGGGGAACTGCTGGCAACAGCCTGCTCTCCCCCTGCCTCCCTCCTCACCCCTGTCCCAGCACCCCCCCCAGGAACCGGAGTGGTAGCCGGGGGGGTTCTGCCTCCTGAAGGGTGGGGGGCAGCTCCTCAAAACCAGCATTCCGCTCCCTCTGCACCCCTGGGGGCTCTGAAAAACAGGAGGGGGAAACAAAAAATGGAGGTGGAGGGGGAGGAGGACCTGGCTACTCTTCTGCAGGTTAACCTGAATGTCGTTTCAAAAAATTAAACAACAGATACTTCTCAAAGGCATGACACATTGTAGAGGCCTCCTTGAAGCAGGGGAACTGCTAAAGACTTCCAGCTAAGGTTGACAGATTTTCTGATAACAGAAAATAGAGCAATCTAAAAATATGCTTTTACAGTTACCTCTACAATCAGTTACAGGTAGATCATACCATGTTTCATAAATGCCAAAGCAAGCTCTCCTGGCATCATTAATCCTTCATTTAAGACACTGATAGAATACGATGAGCTAATTATTTATGAATATTCAAGGTGCTATTAGGACAAATAAAGCATGTAAACCAATTGCTAGGCATACTTCTAATAACCTGATCCAGAGAGAATTCATGGCTTCCAGTCCAGTCCTGACCTTTTTTTTTTACTTTTTGTAGCTATGGTACTACTTGACTATGTGTTAGAAGTATACAAACAGAAAGCAAGCAGGCTTCTGAAATGGCTAGCCAAAAATTAGTTAGTTTTTATAGCTTGTCTATAAAAGAATAGAAATACTATACTTGGTATGGCAGAAATTAAGTGTAGACCTTGGATACAAATATAGAGCAAGACACATGGTTTTCTGAGTGGAACAATACAATTGTTTAGCCTTCTAGTGAATTTGTGTGTTAGGTTGGAAATGTTTGTAAATTAGGTAACAGGTATTTTGGAACTGAACATTCATATAAACTGCTAATAAAGTAGTGCTGGGATTTCTGAGATGTGCAAAGTTACTTCCTGAATAACACTATGACTCTGCAAATATCATAATATACGAGGGATGTAAATAAAATACTACATATATCCAAAATATTAAGTATCCAAAGTATATTCAAAGGATATTGTAGTGCACCAAGCCAATGGATGGAACACAAGTAAACTGTGTGATTTAGGCATAAAAGCAGCATGGGATTTAGTCACAGGAGGATCTGTTTCTATAAGACCTCTTTGTCAAATCTTGTGAAGCCACAGAAACCCTGACTGAGATGTAGGAGTCTTGTTAACAGTGAAGAACGTTAATAATAAACAGTGTTTAACTTACATGTTGCTATATCTACCATGCAAGTGTACCATATTTTCTACTAAATTTTTAATAACATTCATGGAACTGTTTAGAAGGAAGAGCTGCATTCAATAGCCATCAGAGAGATTTACCTGGCCTACCATGGTCTGACAATCAGCACCTCTTCACTGGAGCTTGGGATACAGACAACCAGTCTCATTGTGAAACCAGAATGTATGACATGAAAAGCTGGGAGAATGTTTAACAATAGAGTAAAATGACAGGTAAGACAGTTTTGATAAAACTTTGAAAAGAATTCTTTGTTCTTTTTTTAAAGGAAAATTTGTGCTTCCTCTCAAAAAGCTTTCCAGGAAATTCTTATTTCCTAATCAGCTGTAATCATAAGTTGTTATTATTAAGGGCACTAGTCTTTTTTTCTCCCTCTGACAAGAAAAAAAAAAGCAATTAAATTACACCGGTGTCACTTGTTCTCACCAGTTTGTTCAACTGTGCCAAAAAAGTATTACCCGTAAAAGACAGTAAGAGGCATTTGAAAATATTAGTGTAACCAGCCAGGGACAGATTACATTTGGTCTCATAAAGAACAAGAGCAACAAGAAGGAAAGGGAGGGTGGGGGTGTTATAGGAAGCAGGAGCAAAGGAGGATACAAGAGAGCTCCGTTCATTCCCTGCCTTGAGTTCACTTGCAGACGCAAGACCCAGTCTGTTTTTTGCAGCTTTGTAGAAATGTCAAGAATGCTGAAAGCAGCATCCATCATTTCACCAAAGGGGACAGGGATTTGACCCTATTCACTCATGCATCGGCCCACAGAGCTGGCTGCATATGTACGCGGTATATGTGTATGCACTCTATTAAGAAGACTCTGTCGGATGCTACCAGAGAGCTTTCGGGAGAAATGTGTAATGTTCTCAGAGTGACTCCCTGTGTTCTTTGGAGATGAGGTGCCAAAGGGGTAGCTGGCCCAAGAACCCTTGAACACCTTCATGTTGGTTAATGATGTGCTTTCCACACGGCGTGTATAGCCAGTCTATATACTGAGTTAAATGATTGTGGTTAATCATTGGCGGCCTTAATTAAACTTTTGCCGAGTAAATTTAGTTAATCGTTCAAAACACATTTGTGAGATTCTGCAAAATGAGCAGCTTACCCTCCACCTTTGTGAAATTACTGTTAATCATTCACTAATGTCTGCATCATCCTATTTAAACCTTCCCCCTGTGGTTTTAGACTTCTTTCTGCTTGCTAATCCACCACAGGGGAGTGATATGTAAACATGCAAATACATTTTTATAGGCTTTTCCTATTTGTGGTGGTAGGTTCTATCAAGCCATATTTATAGCCTCACCGAGAATTATTTATAATTCATTCGTCTCACATTCAATTGAATTAATTTAAAGGTATAATTCAATTTAACAAACATGCAGCTCAGTGTACTGAGCAGTGAGACTTACTGCAGCTGTTTCAGGCATGCTGCACTTCATCCCATCTTTCTGTTTTCAGCCAGCCTCCTGGCTCAGTGGTATCCTTATATATCAAACCAAGCACCGCACCAGAACAACAATGGACCATAACAAGACAACAGCAGCTTTTAAACCTCCAGGCTGTGTAACTACTACTTAGCTGTCCCAAATTTCTCTAAATTCTCCTTCTCCGTGTCCTTTTCTGTGCAGCTCTCTATTATAAAATCCTGTTGATATGAACTACTGAACTCTTGCTCCTAACTCTGCTGAAGTCCATTATAGACAACCCTTTCCTGTGATTTATGCCTCATTATAAAAATCAAATTTCTTGGTTGTCAGAAGTAAATTGACTGCAGCAAGCTGGAGGAACTAACTCCCTGACATACAGAGCCATCTCACCAGTCTAAGGGTGTAACTTCAATTGTGATGGAAGGATATCCTATAAATACAGAGGTCTCTTAGAAAGGAAAATGAAAAACCGATTATCGGGTTGAGTGAAGAAAGTGCAAACTGTCTCTCTCCTAACCTTAACCCTAACCACCAGGATGGGCTGAGACTTGGCCCACTCTCAGAAGCCATCACCCAAATAAAATGCTGTCAGGAAAGAAATTTTTCTGCATGATACCACTCTTCTTGCCAGCCCTTTTGCAGCTCCACTACAGCTGGAGATTTAGGCATTGTCTCTCCTAACACTAAACTTAATCTTCACTGTACTTTTAACCATAAGTCTAAAATGTGTTGTGCTCTGAGCCATAGCCTGGGACCCCAAGCCATGGATGAGATGAAAAGAAATATTTTGGCAACATATCCCTTCCCTTAGCAACTTTTCTGCAGCCATACTCCAATGGGGGGTGTAGGCTTTTCTTCTCTCCTAACTCTAATCCTAACTCTAAAGTGAAGGAATGAATTGAGCCTTAATCCAGGATACCAACCATGGCCCAGATGAAAAAGGTGTCAAGAGAGAAATATTTAGCAGCCTAATCCTACCCTGAGCATTCTCTTTGCAGTCACGCACCAGGGAACCCAGGGAAGCAGGGCTTCAGTATGCATAGCAGTTGTTCCAGAAGACAAACGTTGTAAAGAATGAATGCCCGCCCCCCGCTTCCTTCTCTTTTCTCTTAGCTTTTATTGCTGAGCAGACATCATATGGTCTGGAACATCCCTTTGGTCAGTTTGGGTCAGCTGTCCTGGCTGTGTCCCCTCCCAACGTCTTGCCCAGCCCCCATGGGGAAATGTTGGAGAGACACCTTGATGCTGTGCGAGCGCTGCTCAGCAGTAGCCAAAACACTGGTGTGTTATCATCACCTTTCTAGCCACCAATACAAAGCACATCACTATGAGGGCTGCTATGAGGAAAATCAACTTCATCTCAGCCAGACCTCCAGGCAGGACTTAGATGAAAAAGTTGTCAGGGAACTTCTCTTTTTGTAGCCTGTTACTTCTTTGGGAGTCCTTTGCTGCTCCACTCCAAAAGTAGATCTAGATTTTGGCTCTCTTCTAACCCTAATGCTCACCATCATAGAGGGCTCAGCGCTCTATGGGAGATCAAGACTCCCAGACAACATCCACATGAAAGTGCAGTCAGGGAAGGAGTCTTTCTGTAGCTCACCACTTCCTTTGGGAGCCCTTTTCCTACCCTGCTCCAATGGGAGCTTTTGGGTTTCTCTCTCACCTAACTGTGGCTTCAACACAATGGGTAGGATGAGCCTTACTCAAGGATCCCCAGCCATAGTCCAGGAGAAATGATTATTCAGTAGAATAATCATTCTATAGCCCACCATTTTCCTTGGCACCCCCTTTGCAGCCCTACTCCAGCACTGGACTTTGCTTTGCTCCTAACCTCTCCCCTAAGCTTAGGCTTGGGCTGAGCCTTACTCCAGGACCCTGCTTTCTATCTCTTAGTCTACATGGTACTATCTGAAAGGTCTCTGTGAAAAACAGAAAATTATGTGTTACTATTGTAATTGACAAGTAAGATTGCATTTTTTTTACAAGTAAATAATTGATTCCTATAGCTAATTATTAGCTGAATTAAAATAAGAAGCACAATACATGTTCAACAGACCCTTCATTATATCTTTCTTCATTGACCTAATCAACCATTTCTCATCAGCACTGAAAACCTACTTATATTCCAAACTTCCTTCGAACCATTGGCAATTCTAGCAAAAGAACAATTTCTAAATTTACAAGGATATACTGTATGGGCCATACATTTAAAAGAAAACAAAGAATCCAGATTTATGTTTTTCCTTAAAAAACAGAGATGTAATAAAAAATTTGATTTATTGGAAATTTTTCCATTAAAATTAATGACACTATTTGACATAAAGACATGTAGTCTTTCTTACACGCATACACAAATATTACGCTCTAGCCCCCCAGCACACTTCCTCAGACTTTCTTAATTTTCCTTAGCTATTTTGCAATATTTTTTTTAAGTTTTTTTGTTTGCTGTGTATTGTCAGTTTTAAAACATTATTTTCTCCTATTTACTTTGAGGGCATGTAAGTTAACTGTTTGAATGTGCCAATACTATTAGAAGTCCATAGGCTACCCCATATATCCTGGACCCTTTGTTTCCAGAGGAGTAGTTACATCAGCTTCTACAGCAAATAGCACCAAAGGTGTCATATAACTGAGGTGCATTTCTGACTGACTTTGACTTCCCCATGCACATGACCAAGAAGCTATTGCCAGAAAGGTTAGCAATAGACAGCTTTGGGGCTGAATCTGTAATAAGGTATGAACTTAGTTGTCTAGCTCTGCAGAAAAACACCTTAGCTCTCTCATCAAAAGGTCACAGTTAAATTAACTTTACTTAATATTTTTAAAAGTATATCCTTATGCTGCATATATTAAATGGTAGTAGATGACATGTAGAAATTTAGAAATTATTTTTTTCCTACTATCTTTCCGTAGGCAGGAAGTCTCAGCATATTTACATTATCCAAATCATTCTCCTTTTTCCTGGATTTCCTTTCTGTTCATGCATATATACATGAAAACCCTTACTGGTTTTAGCTTCATTCTTTTCTGTTATTCTTTCTCATTACCAGTCTACCTTAAAAGCTGGAAAAAGGCACGTATTACAATTGCTGCTCTGTGTACCCCATACCAACAGAGCAACTTATATCATCAAAAGAAAAAAGCTGAATATATCAAATGCATTGCATGAACAAACTGAAAAAGAAGAAAGCATTTTCTCTACATTTTTCTCTTTTGATACTTCTAGACAAGAGAGGGGACCATATTTATACCCTGATGGGTGATTCTTGAGTTGACATGCCCCTTCAAGCTTTAAAGGCAACCATCCTCTTAGCACAGATTCTGACTTTAGTAAAACGTGAAATTAACAACTATACTAGGGTTTGGACCAAAATGGTTTATTAGTGGTCCATCCCCCACCCTCATCATATCTGAAGAATGTCATGGCCTTACAATGGCATGCTTTTTGAACCCTTTCCAATTTCAGATATTTCCTTTCTCTTTTAATACCTCATTGCTTTTGCATCAATTACAGCCTGACCTAAAGCCACACTGGCAGTGAATGTGATATATAGTAGAATCCATTTAAATGAATTTCTGATGAAAGAATAAAACTGTTAAAAGAATAAATTTACTGCACAGATTTATACAAATCCTGTGTATGCACTGAAATCCTCTTAAAGGAAAAACTGATGGAAGATTAAAATGTTAAATGAATTAAAACCCAGCAACCTAGTGAAATATAATGATTATTTGACCTATTAAATGAATAGGTCCACTGACCATATAATGGTAAGTATTCAAATATATGTCAATTTTAAATATGCAGTGAAAAAATGTAAAGCAAACAGTGATCAATGGGAATATCTATTAAGACAATAAACTTACAGAATAGTAGTGAAATATTCCTGAAAGGTCTTTGTTCACCCAGGCATGAAGCTAACAAGTCCTTCATTTCTGTTAAGAAGAGAGACTTCTAATGATTATTAAATGTTATTAATTGCACAGCATAAATGTAATTTCTGCTTTGCTCAGTTTCAACATATTAAGATGTCTGAGATAGATAGCCATTCTCGTCCCTTCCAACACAACTCTCCACTTGTGGCAAATTTTTAGGGATCTGTTTTAAAAAAGATATTGACTAACATCTGCCATTAGGGTTGTCTGTATGCCCTTTTAGGGAAAGTATCTTTTAAAACTTTGTCATCACCATCACCATAGAAAAACATAAATGTTGGGAGCACTGTAACATTTATTTAGCTTTCATAATTTTAATGTATAGTCAAGAATATAGCGTATAGACATATATCTGATAAGTATTACGCCCATGTATTCCAATGCTAAAAGAAAAGTTAAGCATTTTGTCCTTCCCAAGCAAAGCACTATTCTGGTAACTCTAAAACCCTGTGAAGCGATCCCATTTTGAAAAAAAATATATGCTTTATCTGTATATCTTGGTTTTGGCCAGCTCTTCAAGTAACTGGTTACAGGTTTAAATCCCAGATTAAACCACTAAAAACGTGTACTCTAAATCCCCTGGCAATGAGTTGAAAATGATTTTATACATCAGCTTCCTACCTGAGAAGAGTTGAGTTCATATTCAGTTTAGGTCATAGGTGAAATGAGTTTGTCAGTCGTAATCCAGTCTGTAATGAATTTATATCTTGATCACAAAATTACTGTACTACGCAATTAAATATTGCCTGAAGGTACTGTTCATTAGAGATGGTGACCCAACAATGGATATTAGAGACTGAAGTGCATTTTCAGTGTATGAAGAACTGCAAATCCCTAGGTAGTCCTGTCTTGGTAGCAAGATGCCATTCATGGAAATGGCATCCTTCCTTCTGTCAGGTCTTCACATTTGCACTACTTCATGTTTATATGACCTTACAAATTTCAGTAATTTCATACCAAGAAATACTATAAACCTTGAGTCACAGCCTTCTCTGTGGAAAATACTTTGTAGAAATTCAAGGAGTTCTTTTAAGTGACTACTTACGTGACTGTGATTATCTTTTTGCCATTTGGCTCAAAGCCTATATTTTTGAAGGCTGTATGGATAAGGCAAAGCCTTTATTGGAGGAGTTTGGCTGGCTTCGCATGCTGAAAGCTACAACTTCCCTATACCGAGGGAACAAAGAGAATGTGCAAACTGCAGGCCACCAGAAGAATGCACATGTAAGGGTACAAACGTATCAGTCCTTTCTTATAAGAGAAGATGTCTTCTGCCTGTACCCCTCCTGAAAGCAAAACCAGATGGATATGAAAGGCCAGGAGGGATACTTAAGCCCCCTAGGTGAGGTTAACTTCAAGTCCTTTGAGTTTCCCTGTCACTCTCCCATGGGCTTAAAAAAATTTGGGGAAAGGAAAATTTGGCTGCCTGACTGGCAAAATGCAAGGAAAATATGTCTTGGGAGATTTGATAGTGGAAACCTTTCAAGGGAGAATTTCTCCTTAGATTTTCCTTGTTACAAGGGTGATATCCCCCTTGTCTTCCACTCACACGGAGATCTGGGACTACAGAGAAATTTTTAATTATGTTCTGATAATCAATACACAAGAATAGCCATAAAGAAGAAAGCTGGAAATAATCATGCAAACACACCAGTCATCCCTAAAATTGTGTTCTATTGTACCTTAGAGAGCAAAAATGTACACTGAAAATACAAATATATGATAACAGGGAGACATAAGAAATTAACTCCACAAATACAAACATATTGGGGCAGGATTTTGCAAATTAGAAGTTTGATGAAGAGATGATCACCTTTGAACTTTGACGCTCATGTTAAGGTAGTCTGTGAGACCACCTTGTTGAGAAATGCAAACTAGTTGAGAGCTGGGAAATAAATGTCTCCCATCAACAAGCTGCTAGAGACACCAGCCACTGAAAAGAACAGGAGATGGCAGTAAAAACAATTAAGAGTCAGCAAGGCTCAGGTGAGAAGCTTCATGAGAAATATAGTTACAGAACTCTGTTTTGGTAATGATTTTACTGGGCCAGACAGAAAGAGCACTTTTTCTTAATGATGTAGTGACAAACTACCTGAAGTATGGAGACATTCCAAGAAGCCCTTCAAAGCAAGGATGGAGAGGATGCTGCAAGACATGCAAGACTTAAGTGAGTTTTGAGAGATATACAAGTGTTACAAGCTTTATGGGACAGTAGAAAAATGTTAATGTAAGGAAGGTCTTTATTGTTCTGTTGCCACACATAAATAACAGCTTGCATAATCCAATATTCACAGTAAAATCTTTGGCCACACTCCAGAGAAACCCGCATTTCCACCCTTGTCTCTTGGGAGCCTTCATCTGAACGACTGCTCTTTTTTAACAGTTCAACCCACATCCCTTTCTATTGGTATAAAAATGAGAGTCAGCTCACCATAGCTGATCATCCTCCCGATTGAACAGTCAGATCAGGTAGCTGCAACCTGTCCTCTAACCCTTTCTTTGCCAAATTCTTCTCATAAATCCTTGCTTGTCACAGTGATGAAGAAGATTGAATCAACATGAGAAGGACTTAATTATCTTTTAGCTTCAGGAAAAGAAATAACTGAATCAGGATCTGAAGCTATGAATGATATTTAGTGGGATAATCTGATTTAATTGAAGAAAATCAGACTCAAGCCATGCTCATTAAGAGGACTTTAATTTTGCTTTCTGTTTTTAAAACAACTTAGGAAACATCTGACCTCCCTGCCAATAATTTCTCTGTACTATTTATAAGCATTTTTGAAGGTACTGATTACAGTGCTGGATGACAATAGGATTTTATCTACTATTAATGTTATCACTATTGCTGTAGTACTTAAAGAGGCTATTATGGAGCAAGGCCTGACTGGGCTATGGGCTACACAGATCCAGAGTAAAAAACAGTACTGCCTCAGGAACAATATGAGAGACTTTAATAGTTAACGTGGATCTACACAAGGGAAAATGTGAAACAGTGCTGGTCAGAATGACAGAGGGGATTTGGATCACCAATGCCTTTATTGACAAGGAGAATTTTAAGGAAGATTTGAAGCATGATAAGATAATAAACATCATATTTTTTTAGATATTTGTTGGGATCATTGCCCAAGAATGAGGGCCATCATGAGAAAGGTTTGATACGATTGATACTTGATATGAATGTAATTCATCTGTCAAGAAGAATGAACACTGAGTAACAGTCCTGGGCACTTCTGAGAAAAAAGGTTTTAGTCAGTTCAGTGGGAGAGGTCTGACGGAGCAAGAGGGGAAGAAAAGTGAGGGTATAACTGGAAAAGTAGACCTTTAGAGTTCTAAAAACACTTTCAATTACCCAGAAATGAAAAGGAGAAAGAAAATTGAGAGGAAACTTGTAAAGGCTCATGAACCTAAAGGTACATATGCAATTTGTGTTAAGATAGGAAAGACTGAAGTATGATTGTACTGTGAAGAGAAAATATTGAGCGCAGTAAGAGAAAGGACAGGGTAAAGGAGGGAAAATATACAGATACAAGGCAGATTGAGGACAAATTAGGATGGTATTGGGGCAACTGCAGGTGATTAGGAGCACAACTCAGGAACTTGCATCTGAAGGAGGGGAGAAGATGACTCTTGCAGAACCATTGCAAAGACCATAAAGCAATCTAAGATGGGGCAGGGAAGTTGAATGGTCACGGGAGAAAGACATATACATCTTTGACTAGAATAAATTGCTGTCAACATGTGCAGAGAAGTCAAGAGTAGGGGTGCAGAATGTTTAAAAAGGTGGTGCAAGGTGGGAAAAATGTGACTGAGGTTGTAGGCACGGGGTTCAGCTGAGATGGAAAAGAAAAGATATTTAGTCAGGAAGATTGTAGAATGGAAATAGAAAAAAAATTATTTTGCAATGGGGGGGAGACAGGCATGGAGAAGCAGTTTTCATTGAAACACTGCAGCGTATATGCACAAGTTGAACACTGAAAGTGGTTGAGTTGCAGCTTCAGTGAGGCAGACCATGCAATTAGAGACCTAATGGTAAAAGAGAATGGAAAGAAAACAATGCATCAGTATAAAATTTTAAAAAAACCCAACCAACAAATCAGACCCACCCCCCCAAAAAAAGCTACCCAAAAAACCCCAAATCAGAAAAAAGCCTGAGTGGATAAGTTATCTGGTGTTGACTATAAGAAAAAATGTGGAAAAAGATCATGCAAGAAGGCCTGTGGGTGACACTGACCTCAGTATCTTGAGAATAAATACTTTCTTACCTTGTGTTCTCCAGGGTGGAGAAATTCCACACTTCTGATCAATTCTATTGATGCAGAACATCATGTGTAATGATTAAATGATTTGTGTGAGGTGACACAGAAATCAGAGGCAAACATTGTCCCCAGGACCCCTGAATCCCAGGCCAGGCAGTTTGCGAGCTAATAACTGCCTGTTGGCTGGTAGGGGCGGAAGTCTGACATCCCCTTACTCTCTGCAGACCCTCTCTTTATTTTCCCAGTATGGGGCTATTAATGGAAGGGCATCTTAATTAAGATGCTACTGAAGCTAAACAGCAGACTATGTCTCAAAATATTTTGTCTTTCTCCGTTTTCTGTATTCACTATGAACCCTGAAATGATAAGAACAAAGGCACACCCAGAAATGGATAACTTTTTTATCTGCCGACAGGTGGGCAGAGATGAAAGCAAACTATGTCCCATCACATCACAGAGTTTAATGCTTCCTGTGGCACAGAGAAACAAAAGGTAAAAATTCACTACTCGTGAAGTATCTACCTATGCCGACAGCTAATTTAGGCCCAATATACATGCTATGCAGAGGGAATAAATTCTTATGACACATCAAGTCTGGAATCCAGGGCAGCCTGGTAGTGATATTGAAGCAACACAGAGTTTGCATACTGATTTCTGTGGTACTGCTCTTTGTTTTGAAAAAACATATTTATGCAGTTTCACTGGGAGCATAGGTGTCACATCCAAGTAAATGAGGAAATCCAGCCAGAGTGACTGGGTTGTTAACAGCTCGTTCTGTAGCTGGGGAGAGATGCCATCTAGGGTTTTGGGGTTTGGATTCTGTTTGTAAAATAAAAGTTAGGGATATGCTACTTGTTCTCCTTTCAGATTTTGGATATTTAAAATATCCCCTTGTCTATTTTTATAGGTTCTGTGTAGCCTGTGGAGTCATTTCATGTATAATTTTGATCTACTGATAGTTCACTGAACATTTAGAAACAACATAGTTCACTAGCTTCTTATTTTTTGCTTGAAGGATCTCTGAGACTTTGTATCTGCTTTTTAGCTAAGTACTTCTTCAGCCCCGTGTGTTTAGAATTTTGAGAGTTGCTTTTAATAGATCTGATCTTGCATACACTTCATCTGAAGAACTCCTCCTCAAGAAATCTACAGCACAATAAAAGAACTTCACCTCAGTGTATGTCCTCAGTGGTTTTGCATGACTTTTACTTCACCTCTTGAACCTCTTCAACACACTGTCAAACTGACTGTGCTCTCTGCTTATCTGAGATTACTTTCTCTCCACTGAAATACAGTTCATTACTTTCTTCAATGGAATTCTAAATCTGTTCTCTAGTAGATTTCTAATCCTTAGCAAGCCCACGCATTAAGAAGCAACCACTGTGCTTGCCATATGGTTAACCTGATTTTCAGTGACCCTGCCACATAATTTTCATTAAGATCATGTGATTAGGAAAATACCACACCAACAAGAATATGATTTCCCTTTCTGGCTTTTCCTTATTATTCCAAGGAAATTCTTATTATCGCACACCCTCCAGTCTCTATGGAGAACTGTGATTGTTTCCCCTCAGAAATCTCATGTTCTTAATTTTAAGTATATTCAAGAGCATCATAAGACCTTTCTTCTCAAGCTCAGAGTGATGGCTGCACCCTTCCCATTTGTAGTTCTTTTGCTTGTAGAAGAATCAATAGATTAATAGACTTTTCATCTATTCCAGTAAGGACAGCACTATAATACAAAGCATGTTGCTATACTAGCACACTCTTAAAATAAAAATGTTGTGTGTTATTTTTATCTTATTTCTGGCCACGCAAAACATTCTGACCACTTGTGATCATAAATAATCTTGTGTGGCTTTTCACAGCAATAGAGGACTTAATCAAAATGTCTTTGGAGAATTCCTGCTCATGTAACTGTATATCACCTCACTATATCCTCATTTCACCAACTGTGGGTTTCTGTCTCAGGTCCTGTTCCAAGCTGTCCTGAGATTATACTGAATATTTTTCAATGGTAGCAACTGTTAACCTCTGAAGTACAGGAATTTCTGTGTTGGAAGGAGAAAAAAATTGTATACATATGAGCGAATAGTGATGCTTACGTATCTGTTGCAACATGAACGACGTAGTGAATCTGAAAAATTTATCTGCCTAGTATTCAAAGAAGATGAAATAGCTAAAAATACAAGTGAAGGATGTTTAGAATGACTAGATCTAGCAAGGGTTTTGAGATCTTTGGGTGGAAGATATTATATAAATGTTCAAGTTTTCATGTTTTATGTTATGTTTTCTTTGTTGGTTTATTATAGTGTGGAGGTTTTTTGAAGCAATTACTTTAATATTAATTTTAGAGATATTTCCCAATGCTAGGCTACACCAGGCATTTTGTGAAATGAGTCCTGCTGAAGAAAGACATTTAGAAAGTAATTATTAAGTACGCAGGTGGTTGAACATATTGTTCTTTTCACAATTAAAACATACAGAACTTGTTGGTTTCGATTAATATTCTGTTACCCTGACAGAACAACCGCCCCCTTATCTTGTATATACACTGGAGTCAGGACTAACAGCCCCAGAGTAACAGTGGCAAGCATCAGTCACGGGGATTGTGCAGGCAGCTCAGAAGAGGCGTGACAACAGTTCCAAAGCAATGATACAAACAACTGATTATGCAGTGCTTGAATAAACTTATCTCTCAACATTTTTTGCATCATCAGCTATTTATTTAAATATTCTGTATGTCATCAGTACTTTGGCAGACAGCCCATTTTATTCATTTTAATACTCCTTTTGTATAAACAGCACATATAAAATCTCAGTTTTGGAATAGCTCGTTAAAGGCTGCTTTGTCAAAACGCACTTGGTAGCTGCATCATTCGTGTTATGACATCATCCCAACTTGTGATGATAAAAGCCGTAAGAATTCAAAAAAAGGTGTTATGAATCTTACCTTTATGTGTTTGACCAATAATTTCACAGTGGAAAAAATATCTGGGTCATCACTTCCCAGAGGCACAAGCGTCTATGGTTCTATTCCCGGTCAACATTAGAAGGCATTCCAGTGCCTGATCGCCTGGTGTTTTCCCTGCTGACGTAACTAGACAGACAGGACAGAACTATAAATGTTGTAATGAGACACAGTGATTTCCATGTGGAAGTAGGGCTGATAAGCATATGCTACACATTTTAAACAGTTCTAAACTACCCTCTTTTGGCTCAAAGAAACCACCAGTGCTTTTATTATAGCCTCTTGATGTAGCTGTTTCTGTTGAAAGGGCAGGCTCTGACCTGCTATGACCAGAGGCTTCAGTGCTGTGAACAAGCTGCATACAGGTTTTTAAAGATTTAACCAGTATGGGAACATGTGCCAAATCTATGTCAGCAGCTTGGTTTACCTGTAACTTCAGCAGGTGAAAACCAGCCCCAGACCATTTGAATAGGCTCAGTTCCATATATTAAAGTGAGATTGAAAACTAGCAATGACACGATTCTTTCTGTGCCTTTGAATTGAGTATTGATCTCAGCAAATAGCACTAACTGTAGTGACAGAAGTTCTGGCACTAAAAGCTGGTTATTGAGAACCACCTCCATTAGAGAGACAAGAACATTCTTCTGTCTCTCCTTGCTTCATTAACACTTCAGTCAACCCAGCTGGGACAACGGCTTCCAGACCCCTGTTGGAAAAAAATTTTTCCTTTCAGGACCTGACATTTCCCAGCTGGAACTGTATCTGTTTCTATGAAAATCAAAAAGCAGGTCTATCTCATGGCTATTAAATCCTGATTTTTTGATGCACATCTATCATTCATGCTGGTGACCTAATCCCTGTGAAGTCAAGGTGAGGGAAGGAAAGATGACAATTCAGAGACCCTAAAAGACCCACACACCCATTCTGAAGTCTTCCACTGGGATCCTTGCAGGTGAGTTAAAATATGAATTATTTGCTGGAAAATTTTGAAAAATAATTTACAGTAAAGGAAGTTGAGAAAACTGTGACCTCTTCCACACACAGCTCATGAAGAAATGAACAGAAAAAGAAACATTCATCATTTACATTATTCATGAATAATTCCCCACTCTTTTCTGTCCATCCACTGCCAGTGAGGAACATGCCATAACCACAACCACAGGTTTTTCTCTTGTTTAATAATTTTATCTCCTATGTTCTTCAGAAATGTTGTCAGATTTGCAACCGATGCAAATAGGTATCTTGCACTGATTTCAACTGAGTTATGTGATTAACACCAGCCAAGGACCTATCTCCAGCTCTACTTCTCTCCCTTTTTGGTTCCTCTAATTGCATGAAGAACTTGCTAACTCACATACACAATCCCACTGAATTATTCACCAGGGTAACTGAAGGTTATATGATTAGGCTCTCTAAAACAGACTTATGATGTGACTTTAGTTACAGACTTTCTGTTTGGTTTTTTTTTTTTTCCAAAAAAGTGTATGGAAAAGGAGATGCATACCACACAAGCATATTTTAAATAGCCATAAGCAGCCATTTGTCCTTCCTTTTTCTCCTTTTGCTCTATATTCAGCCCTCCTGACTGATGGCAGCAGTGTGCGTGGAAGCATTTAGATTCACCTAGAACCTAAGAGAAAAAGGATCCTCTGAGTCCTATATATTTAATTTGAGGCCTTGAGGCATGTGGATATCTCAATATACCTAAACTGTGCTACACTCTGGAAATCATGACTCACCTCGCTATCTCTCTGTATCCCTTGATAGCCGATAAATACATGCAAGTCACCCATAGCATCAGTGCTCCTTGCAGTACTTTTTCACTTCCCAAGGAGCAGGCACACACAACATTCATAAACTGGATGCTCCCTTCCCATCATGCCTACTGACATCATATCTGCTAGCATATAGCATTCAGGCCCATAGCACCGTTGCCACGTGACCCCCAAACAGCACACAGCAGCCTGGGTTCAAAATTACAAAATGTTGCCAGCTGCAGTCAGCTGAGCTGAAGATGTATTTTACCTGCAACAGTTGATGCCTTTCCTCCTCATTTAAAATACATAAAACCTCCTAATAAACATCACTATGAGAGCTGGGGCTTTTATCTAACTCTCTTGGGAGAATTATCCATCACTTTTTGTCTCTGAAAACAGCCTGTCCTGTGAACCTGTAGGCACAAAGAAGCCACAGGTACCAGAGGACTTCACTTTCATGTTTATAAATGGTGAAGCCAGAAGGAGCCATTACACTAAGGAAGGAACCCTCTATTTAGGTCAGATAACTACCCGTGGTCATTAAGCTATCCATGTATTGAGCCCCTCCATTAGCACATTCACCCAAGTGCCAGAAAGGCACTAAAACATCAAGAGATGGTGAGCCCACTGTCCATAGGTCTTACAGCAGTTACTGAAACTCACTTCTCAAAGTAGTGCCTTGGTTTCTTTCCCTCCAGCATTACCTTTGGTGATATTGTTCAGGGAAGAGGATCACTGGGTTAACAGGTTATACAACAAGGAGCTGCCTGGAGAAACTGAAATACAAAGGTGAAGACTCCTCATTGAGCTAGGGCTGCTTTAGGATGTCTTGAAGCTATGTTGAGTTTTCTTCATGTCAGTATATCTTACAGCTATTTTAAATTGGAGTCTGCCAAAACCTCCAAGGGGCCATTATGACAGTTAGAGATTACCGATGAATAAAGATTTCTAGTATGTCCCCTTTGTAATATTTGCTGCAGGGTTGTAGGGTGAAAATTAAGGACACTATCTCCTTAAAGCTCTCCCACATTTTCTGACTTTTCGGATAATCTTTCTCTTCTCCAAATCCCTTTATCATTTTATCTCATTTCCCCTGGCTCCTTCCATTGGCCTCACCCCTGGTTTGTTCTATAATCTGCATCCTTCCCTTCTCATCCTGCCCTCAGCAGCTCCATTTCTCACTGAAAGCCCTCTTCAGCACTGGCTTTCAGCTTTGCCAGGTATGCTTTAGGCCACTGTCAGCTTTCCTCACACTCAAGGCTCATCTTTCTCCCCGCTCCCCATGTCTTCCCCCCTCCTCCATTAAGTACCATGAGCTGCTATAAATTTTCACAAGTATTTTCTTCCTTCATGAGCTTCTTCAATGCATGAGCTGAAGTTTTTTTTCACTTTATCCGTAAGTATTTTCAATAACTTCTATTTCCTCTTTCCAGACTGTTTGCACCCAGCAGGTGGTTTTTTGGGTATCGTTGTCCTTGGAGAAAGTTGTCCCAACAAACACCGAATTAAACACAAGTCACATCAGTAAAATTATGAAAATAAAGCAGACAAATCCCTGCTTAATTTGATGCATTAGAAATCCCACAACAAACCCAACACTAAATGACAAAATTACCCAAGGAATTCTCTGTGCCTCATGTATCTTAGTTCCTTCTGAAGCCCTTTCTCCTTTGCAACAGCAAAATACCTTCCGATAGTTACCCAAAGGTCAACATAATGCTTTAGTAATATTTTCTTTCCTTCCTTCAGTGGATTTATTTTGTCAATGATCATTGTCTGCCTCAGCAAAACAGCTTCATCTCTCTTCTCTATTTAGCTCATGGGGGGCTGAATCCTGTAGTACTAGTCCCAGGGAAGTCAGTGGGAGTGCTGACTCTGTAAGAAACAGATGTGTCCCATTGACTAATTATTCAGGGCTGAACAAACTCCCAGAAGTTGTGTGTTCAGACATGCATTTGCATCTAAAGGTTGTTAACCAAAGCAGGAGCCCCACTAAAACAACCTTCCTCACTGCTTCCCAATAATGCCCCCAACTAACCTCTTCAAATAAATATTTCCACTAAAAAACAAAAGCAAAAACCCCAAAAACCAGATAGACATAAGATTTCAACAAGGAGAAATGATCCAGTATTATTCAATAAAAGATTGGAGCACTAAATCTCTCCCAATTTTAAGTCAATTTGATTTTTAAACAGAGGTCAGCTGTTTTTTAATGCTGTAGAAATACATGCAAAAATTCTTAGTGGAAACTCACTTTCTGAAGTTTTAATAAAACAAAGTATGCCAGAAGCATAGGAAGGTGGAGCTCATTAATATTAAGGATTATATAGTAACCACAGCATTTAGCAATTTAGGAATTAGAGTAGTATCTTATTGTCGCCTAGTTGCTGCCTTGTTGCCACCTTCCACATTTTTCTTTCCAGCCAGGGTAGATACATTCTGTGAGAAAACGGGAGAAAATTTATTCTTCTGGTGAAATCACTGAAGTCTTAGTGTGTCATTTTACTAAGAAATTAAAATTTACAATCAAATCAGGTGTTAAAGTCAAAAGCAGGTTTCAAATCTTAAAATGTCTTTTCTGGTAAAAAATAGCATGAACTATGCAAAACCTGAAGGAGTCAGAAAATGTTTCAAAGATATTTGACTAAATCTTAGTGATGATGCAACTCACTGGTAGAGAAGGGTGCTGTTTGCATTTTTTCCCTACTTCTCATAGGCAATGAAACCCAACAACCCATTAGAAGAACCCTGTGCCGCT